>JAXQQM020065858.1:0-61643 GCA_034641835.2 Pinus albicaulis | reverse complement strand
ATTGAGTATTTATGTTTTATACATGTATTGTGATGACATTGAAATAGGTTTGTTACTCTTGTAGATGTTGGCGAGGTCGGGCGCCCTCTAGCTCGGTTGGTGGGGCACCATCTGAACCGGAGGGTTTGAGGGGCTCCACTCCTGGTTGGGGGACAAGAAGGAGATCTGGCACAACCTCAGGGTGGAGTACCCAAAGACGAGGCTGGCCCATCCGGGGGGTAGCAGCTCGGCTGCTGTTGAGTGTGCTGCGACGATTGCTCACACCAAGGTGGTGGAGGCTCGCGTTATAGAGGTGACGGAGTAGATGGCTTCTCTAGAGGTTTGGGCCCGCGATTTGGAGGACACATGGGTTCAAGTGGACTGGCTGACCCAGGGCATGCCTACCCGTGGGTTTTTTTGTGATATGGACGACGTCTGGTTGGAGACATTGATGGTCCGTGAGAAGGGCTATCGACCGAATCTTCCCCATGTGGCGACTTTAGTTTTGATAGTTTCCCCAGTATTAGTACCGGGGCAACCATGGGTCCAGATGCCAACCTAGAGGGGCGCAACCCTAGAGACTTTTTTGTACACAGGGAAAGCACCCTTTATGAGGATGCTTCCCTTCTTTTTGACGACCTTTGTTTATGTATTTTTGGCTCACTTGTGGGTCAGAGGCATGACTTAATTTTTCTACTCAGACATACATTTATTGGTATATATGTGAGAGATGTATTAATTTAGGCTCTATATGATGTCTTTATTGTTTATATGTCTTAATGGATGATTTTTATTGTTGATGGATATCTATGTTTTTTATGTTTTTTGGTTTTATGCATGATAGTTTATCCGAGATGCATTCCAGTTTAGTATGTGGTTAGCTATGCGATCTGTTGTGTGGTTTTGAATTCTTAGCACATGTGTGAATGTAATGTGATCAAATTGATAGCTAAATATTTTCACACGCAAATATTTTCTAAATAGATGCGAATCTTGTACCTCAAACTCTTGGTTTAACTGTGAGACCACTAACTGGGAACCAAGGTAGATATGAAAACGACGAATTCCTTGATTAAAGGAGTCGCACATAATCCCTATGACGTCATCATATTCTGCTTGATTGTTTTCACTGATCTGATGCATACTCCATTGGTGAAGAATGGCGATCGGTCAAGGTGGTAGATGACCCAGGTGGCGCTTGCTAAATTTTGAGACCATCGCGATGCTCCATCAGTGAATCCAAAGTAAGTGAATCCAAAGTAGTGGTTGGGTTGAAGATCCATTTGTGACCTTAGAGTGCATTTTTTGACAAGTGTTTTATCAAGGATAAAGTTTGGTACGTGCATTTTAACTCTGGGAATGAGCCCTCTTGGCCCTTATGGGTAAAAATTCTTGAGGTAAAGGCTTGTTGGCTTCGGGGTTGTGAGGCATGTGCCATCCGGTGCAGTCATTATGTATGCCCCCTTGAGGAGAAATTTTTTTTCGACATAGGGTCCTTTCTACAAGGTTTTGAACTTTCCTATCGTAGAAACTTTCTTTCACGACATTGTGTGTAGACTAACTCCCCCTCGGTAAATTATCGAGGGTTGATGTTGCTATCCAACGAGGGGGGGGGTGGTGGGGGGAGGGATTCTTAGAATGCCACTACATAGGCTTGGTTTGAGGGGAAATCCTCAGATATTCCTACCTTACCCATACACCGGGATGGAATTCCAAGGAGACTCGGACATGGGTCTTCACGGCGGATATGTGGGGGCTAGAAGGTACATTTTTTATGCACTATTCTCCATTCATTGAGTATTTATGTTTTATTCTATAATCGTGATGACACTAAAATATTTTTTTTACTCTTTTAGATGTTGGTGAGGTCGGGCGCCCTCTAGCTCGGTTGGTGGGGCACCATCTGAACCGGAGGGTTTGAGGGGCTCCACTCCTGGTTGGGGGACAAGAAGGAGATCTGGCACAACCTCAGGGTGGAGTACCCAAAGACGAGGCTGGCCCATCCGGGGGGTAGCAGCTCGGCTGCTGTTGAGTGTGCTGCGACGATTGCTCACACCAAGGTGGTGGAGGCTCGCGTTATAGAGGTGACGGAGTAGATGGCTTCTCTAGAGGTTTGGGCCCGCGATTTGGAGGACACATGGGTTCAAGTGGACTGGCTGACCCAGGGCATGCCTACCCGTGGGTTTTTTTGTGATATGGACGACGTCTGGTTGGAGACATTGATGGTCCGTGAGAAGGGCTATCGACCGAATCTTCCCCATGTGGCGACTTTAGTTTTGATAGTTTCCCCAGTATTAGTACCGGGGCAACCATGGGTCCAGATGCCAACCTAGAGGGGCGCAACCCTAGAGACTTTTTTGTACACAGGGAAAGCACCCTTTATGAGGATGCTTCCCTTCTTTTTGACGACCTTTGTTTATGTATTTTTGGCTCACTTGTGGGTCAGAGGCATGACTTAATTTTTCTACTCAGACATACATTTATTGGTATATATGTGAGAGATGTATTAATTTAGGCTCTATATGATGTCTTTATTGTTTATATGTCTTAATGGATGATTTTTATTGTTGATGGATATCTATGTTTTTTATGTTTTTTGGTTTTATGCATGATAGTTTATCCGAGATGCATTCCAGTTTAGTATGTGGTTAGCTATGCGATCTGTTGTGTGGTTTTGAATTCTTAGCACATGTGTGAATGTAATGTGATCAAATTGATAGCTAAATATTTTCACACGCAAATATTTTCTAAATAGATGCGAATCTTGTACCTCAAACTCTTGGTTTAACTGTGAGACCACTAACTGGGAACCAAGGTAGATATGAAAACGACGAATTCCTTGATTAAAGGAGTCGCACATAATCCCTATGACGTCATCATATTCTGCTTGATTGTTTTCACTGATCTGATGCATACTCCATTGGTGAAGAATGGCGATCGGTCAAGGTGGTAGATGACCCAGGTGGCGCTTGCTAAATTTTGAGACCATCGCGATGCTCCATCAGTGAATCCAAAGTAGTGGTTGGGTTGAAGATCCATTTGTGACACTAGAGTGCATTTTGTGACAATTTTTTTATCAAAAATAAAGTTTGGTCTGTGCACATTAACTCTAGAGATGAGCCCTCTTGGCCCTTATGGGTAAAAATTCTTGAGGCAAAGACTATTGATGCGGTTGCTGAGACATGTGCCATCAGGTTTTGTCAATATGTATGCCCCCTTTAGGAGACAATTTTTTCTGATATAGGATCCTTTCCACAAGGTTTCAAACTTTCCTGGCCCTAGGGATTATTTCGCAACATCGTAGCGGAGGACTAACTCCCCCTCAGTAAATTATCGAGGGTTGATGTTGCTATACAACGATGCCTTCACCCACTTTTTATGGGGCTCATTGTGCTAGAGCAACTGTCGTCGACTTTAGTTGATGAACTCAAGATGTACTAGATGGGGCGGAGTAAATCATTGAGGAGTTCAATGGAAGCGTGTAAATTTGGGAACTCGCATTCGATGGGAATCACGGCTTCGACCCTGTATACCAAGTGGAAGGGTGTGAACCATGTTGATGTTTTTACTCTTGTGCGGTATGCCCACAGAGCATATAAAAGCATATGGTGCCAATTTTTTTTGTGGTTATTCACCATGTGCTGTAACATTGTTTTGAGTACTTTGTTTACAACTTCTACCTGTTCGTTGGATTGGGGGTAGTATGGTGATGCGAATTCATGCGTGAATCCGAGGTGGTGAGATAGCTCTTGGAAAATTTCATTTTCGAAGTATTTTCCATGGTTGAAGACTAACTATTTTGGCACACCAAACCGGACAATGACATGGCTAAACATAAATCGTGTAGCAGTTTCTGTTGTGTTGTCGTATGTGGGCATAGCTTCAGCCCACTTGGTAAAGTAGTCGATGGCCACAATAATGTACTTGTGATTTCCTGACAATGTTGGGTTGTTGGTTGACAAACATGAAAATGATTCCATCATTGATGTGGAGGAAACAGATGTGGTCAACAAAGTGCAGACGGATTGGGTTTGCACTGTCATTGGTACAACTACTATCGTAGTTGCAGCTGACTCGACACCTATGATTGATGAGAATACAACCTGAGTCATGGTTGAGATACATGCTGATATGAATCATATGTGATATATCGTGTCATCGGTGTTTAGTGGGGGAGGAATATCCATCGTGGCAGCTTGCATGAGGGCAAGGCTAGGTTCCTCCTTAGGTTGAGCACTTTCCAGGATTTGGAAATTGTGCCTAGTGCATAGGTGCCTAAATGTTTCCATTAGCGGGAATTTTTATGTTTGGTGCTTATGGCCAGTGAAAATGGTGCATGGTACCACTATGCCTACAAAGCATATGGTGTGGGATCCAACACTACTCTTTGTCCCTAAAGTGGGCACTCGAAAAGGATCAGGCAGAGGGGAGAGATTCCTCTCCTGGAATATCTGAGTTTTTGGTTTGGGTAAGTCTAGCTCTCATGGAGAGTGTAGAATTAATGCCACTCTTGCCGCTCTAAGATTTTGGAGGTAATCACATTTAATTGTATGATGAAAATGTGAGAAAATCTGGCAATAGCAGTGCGTGATCCTCTCTTGGTTAGAGAGATGTCTTTGCGGTAAGGAGGATACTATGCGAAAGGTGTTCGCAAGGTGCTTCAGTTCTTTGCACTGATTGACCTAGTGGTTGACTCTGTCATATAACCCTCATGTTTGCCTAGGATGGATGTGGGTCATCCTAGGTCGATGCACCTTTTTAACTCGCCCAACGTGTTGGTATGGGAATGGGGTAGGATTCCTGTGGGCAATCTACCTTCCATTAGGTTTTTTAAGCTCTAGATTGGTGATATCTTGGTGGTGCATTTCTAATGAATGAATAATGTCAATTAGTGGGCACACTCATGGGATATACGTACATCCTTGCTCATGCTGGTTTCCCTGACATACTGGACAAAAAAGTCTTACTTGGGTGTTATCATCCTGTTCGTTTGGCAATGTGATCGAGTACCAGCGACGTAGCGCTTCTATGTTAGGGAAAGTGGCAACCACGTGGTTGCAATTGTTACATAACACACATGTTATTCTTCCTCATGGAGGGCAGGCCAAGGTAACTAAGGGTTCCCTGACTGGCCGCTTTTCAGTTGACAGGAAGAGAATGGACATACTTGTCACATCCTTCTGCGTTGTCGAGTTGTTCATGGATTCTATGTCAGAGTCATCTTCTAGGGAGAGGCGTACTATGGCCATACGTAACCTCATTAGCACTAAGCGGAATCGAGGGATGTAGTTGAACTGTTCCAATGGGTGGTTTCCAAAACATATCAAACATGAAAATTGGTCTGCCCGTAGGCCAATGTGGTACACATGGTCAATGGGATACCATCGTAGGATGAGCTCGAGGGCTATGCAGTCATCTATGAAATGGTCATGTTCATTGCCAAGTGAACAACGTTTGATAGGAGGAGGGAAGATGAACGGGAGAAGTTCTGGTGGTTATTGTGCTTCCTGCATATATAATATGATACAAAGTTCTTCCCCATGTGACTGCATGGAGGGATCCTCTTGATATGATTTCTCGATGGCATGTAGGGCATACCTGTATCATGGTATTTCTACATAGTGATGGCTGTAATGCCCATAATTTCTATAGATAGTGCATGCGTGATTGGTATGCAATGCCTTGCCTTGATTTTTTATGTCTAGTTCTTTTTTACAGGATTTTGTTGCCGTGATATTTTCTTCAAAGCTTAAGAGCAGTTTTAATTCGTCCAGCTCCAAGAAGATATGGGTAGGGTGGCCTACTATGTCGCATATGGCGCAAGGTTGTAATTCTCAATGTGTGATGGGATTTTCTACCTTATTCCCCTTTTTATGTATTTTCTTATTCGTGACCACCAGTTTTGTGACAGGAGTTTCCTTAGATGGTCTGGTGGCGACAACCTCCTTAATAGGTGGGGTCTCCTTAGGAGTGAGGGGGATTACGCTTGTAGAGGTGATGCATGTAACTTCGGTCATGGTAGGTGGGACCAAGTACCAAACTAGAATTGTGAAAGATACATTTGGAAACACTATTGTTTCCAAGACCTGTTATGACACAAAACCAGGTGGAGGGTATAGGAAAGGAGTTTGGGAGACGGCGTAGGAAAGAGAGGTTGTTGTGGAAGAAGCCTCAGTTTCATTACTTCTTGTCTTTGTCTCCTCGCTGGCATCAGCGATTGATGTAGACATCATGCACACCGGAGCCGTGTGTATCAGTGGGTAATTTTGGTATGATAAGGGGATCGCCTAGGAATGACCCTAGGATAGATGACGGTTTGAATTGGACAGGGCCATATTCTTGGTATCGTGTAAGAAACTTAGCAGATGTGTCTACATAGGGTAGAAATACATTGGAATTAGTGAGGGATCACTTGTTGTGATATGTCAATTGGTCGATAGTAATGATGCGGTCCTCATGGGGGAACATCATGGTTCGGAAGACGAAGGATGCTATAGCCATCATGGCATACATATAACTCCTCCCAAGGAGTACGTTGTAATCCATTTGAACATCCAAGACCTCTATGTCTATAAGGAAAATATTTTCAGCTAAGAAAACTGGGATGTTTTGGTAGAGACCGACAGGAGCTGATGGGCGCCCATCATATGCTATGAGTATGATGTCCGATGGATTCAGTTTGGGAGACTGTAAATTCTACCAAACATTCTTTGACATGATGCATGTGGATGCACCTTCATCAATGATACAATGGTGGATAGTGATGTTTTGGACTAACACCGGTGTCTGGAAGGTGACCAATAAAGGAAGCCTAGGGGTTGCTTTATCTAAATTGAAATCCATTAGGTGCGAATTGGCAGGGTCGATGGTGCCTAATGTGGAAAGTAAGGATTTCCTTTTCTTTGGGAATGATTGCAGGACTTCCAAATCTGACATGGCAGCGGGAGATTGAGCCAAATAGGCCACAATACTATAATTATTGGCCACTTTGAAGTGGTTTCCTATTCACCTAGTTGGTCCCTTAGCCATTTTTGGCAAAGGTTCAATATGCATTTTCGATATTGTCAATGTTGTTGTTTGCACACTTCTGCTAGGCCCTGATGAATTGGTGTCTGGTGGGGTATTGTAACTTCGATTATGTGCTTGGAAAAACATTTCTTCACTAGTCATATATATTTTGTGGCAATTTTTCCCAGAATCATTGGGGGGTGTTTTCTGTTGTTGGGTGCTAACCGCCCCTTGGTGGGTGAAGGGCTCCCGCATGACATCTGTCCGCTGTGGGGGTCCCCCTTGTCCTTGGTTACGCTGAAGCTTCTTTAGCTCAGGGATATCGGGATAGTGGTGTGTGTAATGGCTATACTCACCACAAATTGTGCAAGAGTGGTTGGTCCAAAGATTTTCCCTCTTGTTCTACCCTTGGGATTTATTTGGCTCCTGGTTTTGATTTCGGTTGGGGTTTCCCCGAGCGTGAGATTGCAGAGAGCGTTGTTGGTTGTTTCCCCCCTATCCAAGATTTCCCTTTTTTTTGTTTTTTGATTTTTTCCTTGTCATGTTCGGGGGATAAATAGGATTCTCCTGGTTGTATGACTGGTGCGGTTGTGCCTGGGAAGGTTGAAAAAATTTCATCGGTGCGTTATTCTACATTGGTCAGTTTTGTGTTGGGGATTTGGAATATTTTTGTCCTTGTCCCTAGTTTGTGAATGATTGCTGGGGGTAGCTCTTCCGTTAGCATTTCTAGCTGCGTACTAGGTCTCGTGCGTAAGAGGGTATGGTCCTCCTTGATGATGATGGTATGAATGTACCCTATTAGTCATGTTATGCAAAGGTGCATGATGACTCTGATGGTAGCCTGGTTGTGAGATGTTATGGTTAGGATCATATGCATAACCGAGGTACTGGAAACTACTACTAAGGTGATTTTGGGTCAGTGATCCGATCAATCCGTCTACAGTGTTCGACGCTCCTGGTAACTCTTTATAATTTTGCAGGCGCAAGGTGTTAGGAAGGATTTTATAAATCTATCTTTTTGCATATATCGGCTCGAGTTGTTGGGCTTTCTTGCACTGGCATACTCTTTGGATGTGGGTTTGGGTTTCCACATCCTTTGAAATCTATGATGAGAGTTTTAAGGAAAAGGTCAAACGAACTCAATCGTCAAGCTTGGCTTTACACAAACTTAATCTTGACGTTGCTGTTTTTAAACTTTGACGTTTCCACCATTCATGGAAATGGTATTAGATATGGACGACGGGTGTCTGTCTAAAATGTGTCATTAATTCCCTCTCTAAATCATGGTGGATGGGTAACTAAAATTATGTGAGGAATGCAATAGTGAGGGTGGTAAAGGTTCCATGTGTAGCAGAAGGTTACTCAACATACCATTTCGTGCCTGGTCTAGTTAAGGTGCGTTGAAATAGTCTTAGCCGAATAGTATCATCAATGATATTGTTCGATTAACACCACAAGTGGAAAGTCATTACATTATTTACGGGGTCTTCCACTTTATTCCCTTTGAATTTTGGAATGTCTGAAGGGAGCTTTGTGGACATGGGGGGCCAAGTGGGGTTGTGTGCAATGGGGTCATTCATTAACTTTGATAGATCGTGTAAGTTCAATAATGCTAAGAAAGGTAAATGTGTGTTGAGCGCCATTGTAGACGGTGAAAACACGGGTTTATGGTTAAACATGGGGTTTTTTTGTGACACACACATTTGTGTGTTCGAGTTGGCTCCACGAATGGGTAGTGCTCCTTGGTCACGAGAGGTTGTGAGAGGAGTGGTGTGTGGTGACCCTAGGCCCGGGTTTCCACTAGTGTGGCGTTAGGTGACCCTCGGGTGTTCCCAACTAAATATTCCTTGATAAAGGATGAGCTATAAGTGTGGCGGTGTTTCGTCTTTGACTTCTAGATGGCAAAGAAACCTAGAACCCCTCCCGCTAATGGGGGGAGGTCCAAAAGACGTCTAGATCGACGAGGTACCATTGTGTCCATTATGGTGTCAACTAGGTACGAATTTGGAAATATTCTTTAGTTCTATGAGAGGAGAGAGATTTTATATCAAATCAAAAATATGACTGCATACATAAAACAAAGCAAAACAAATGGTTAATTTCCCTTTAAATTAATTGTATGTGATAAATAAATCAAAAATGGTTTTGGTTGTTTTTGCGTGTGATACTCAAAATCCTAAAGACCTAAACATCCTCACACTCTCAATTGTAACTGGGCCTTGCGAAGATATCTTCTGGTGGTTACAGGGGATAACGTCCCGAAAGAACTGGTGATGCCTTCTAGCAACCAAAGAAGCGACCAAGGTAATGGGTGGAGGATCTAGTGTTGCCTGCACTGTCACCTATAAGGAAGGATGCCCTAGATTTGGCCACTAAGTACCGTCGTCCCATGTAAGCATTTGAGTCTTGAGCTTCTTGGTAAATCAACTATTAGTATCGAGTATTATATGGATCAGGTAGCCCCAAATAATACTGCATGCACTGGGCCTAAGCTTAACCCCCTCTAAATCAGATCTCTATGGCCCTCGATTTTTATTTTCCATGGGCGGATAGATGGGTTTAAAGCTCCTAAAAAGTCAAATTCTATGTTTCAAGATGTAAACTAACCAAGGCGGCTTATTGGATGCCTACCCCCTTGGTCCTAACCTGAACTATTATTTATCTTTTGGTCCCTGTGCAAAGATTTAATGAGTTCACTTAGGTTAGTTTTAAGGTGGCTTACCTTACTTAAGGTGTGGTAGTGTGTGAGTAAAAGTGAAAAATCACACAGTTTTAAGATGTGGATATGCAATGATCCTTTACATGTCCCCTAATAATCTATGTTTTGATTGTTCCTTGCGATAAGCAAATGATATGCGGATAGTGGGCCACTTACAATTTTTCCTAATTAAAATAAATGTGTCACTAAAGGGAGATGGAAAATGATTAGAAGGGAGCGTTAATATGCATGGATAGTGTCTCCAAAAGGTGCAAGGGAAGCATAGATTACTTGCTTCTCTTAAGATAATTAAGTCCTGGTCCCAATTCCCAGTGAAAAAATTTAAACTAAAATTAATGATCTAACTAGGAAAAAATAAATGACAACTAGCTAAGCATATGTCGATTAGGGAAAATTGCTCCTGCTAATTATCTATGTGTTTTTTGGTGCCTATTTTCACAAAATGAGTTAATTTAGATTGCAAAGGTGGATTTTCGCCACTAAATTTCCCCCTACTTAAACTATGTGGGTTTTTTTTAAATAAAAATTAAAATTTAAAATATGCAACTAGCAATACTCAAACGTAGCCAAAATCATACTCTAAACAGTCATGGGGCACCAAACACAGTGCTGCCAATTTTTCTTTGGGCTACTAGTCTCTTTACAATTAGGAAACTGAAGAAAATCACAGAGAAATATGTTCTCTGGTTTCCGCGCGCAAATGCCTTACATAGGCGCAAAACTTGCGTGTAGGTCATAGCTGATCACACGCAACTTATCACGTCTATCTGAGAAAAATGCGCGCAATTTTCCTGTAGGAAAATTTCTGGAACTCCTGAACTGCCAATCTTCACTGTGGGTGAATGAGGGGATAAGAGGTGAAGGGGAGTCGTCCTAGAAACACTCCAGAGCAGAGAGAATTCCCCTGCAACAAGCGCAACCACTTAACTAAAGGGTAAAGAAAGTGGAGTTGCCAATCCTGTTATGGTGGTTTTGGTGCACAAGTGTACCAAATCACTGGTGCTTGGTAGGAATGGTTCAGCCTACAAGATATGGTCATAGGCAGAAAATATGGTTAGAAGGTTAGTGAACACATGCTAATATATATAAAACACACTAAATTATGTAATGTAGTATGTTACATATAAGGAGAAGAGACACAAACTAAAACAAAAACAAAATCTCATAATGAGTCAAATGAGACAATAATGCAAACAGTGGAAGAAATTCCCCTCTTATTGATCACTAGTATTAAAAGAAAGGTAGAACGTTAGACACTTGCCAAAGGATCCTTAGAACTATGGAGTTCTAAGACCTAGTGAAAGGAATTTTTTACCCTTGTTTTGATGTCACAAGGCCTCTCTCTTCTCCGAAGGGATTGAAGTTGTTGGGTGGCCAACAACCGAATCCCCTAACTCTACTGTTTCCCTAGATCACACACTTCTGATTTGCTCATGGGAAATTTCGCTAGCATAACAATGTGTTCTC
Source organism: Pinus albicaulis (assembly GCA_034641835.2). Taxonomy (NCBI): domain Eukaryota; kingdom Viridiplantae; phylum Streptophyta; class Pinopsida; order Pinales; family Pinaceae; genus Pinus; species Pinus albicaulis. The sequence goes on along the minus strand of JAXQQM020065858.1, from coordinate 50,470 downwards.
ATTTTGTTCTTCTCATGGTGGAAATTTGTATGCAAATTCAAATCCTTCTTCCCTCTCTTGGTGCATTTGAGGATGATGACCCAAGAGAGAAGGTTGATTCTTTTGTGTGATTAGTTGATTCCTTTGTGTGCTCACTTATGGTCCAAGGGGGCTCTAGGCGGTTGTCCTTAGGTGGCCGCAAGTGGAAGATCATTTCCTAAAGTGTGTCAAGTGGTCCCGGATGGTGACTTCTGCCACTCCCAAGACCGCACAACGTTTTGAGGGAAAGCCACACAAAATTACGCCTATCGAAGGAAAGTGCGTGCAAAGGCACATTTTTCCTATGTATTTGGTGCAAAATTTGATTGTTTCCTCTTGAACTTAGATATTTTTAAATTTTTCGGATCCTCTAATGTTTCTTAGCCCTGTAAATCCTTCTACTTGAAATTTAATAATGTCATTTTCCCTTGTCCGATTTTCCAGTGATAACAGTGACCATGCTCATTCATGGTCAACCGTAGTCAACTATGTACAATATGGTCAAATAATACCCATCCATGGTTAACATGGTCATGCTTAGTACACCATAATGTATACTCTTCATCACAATCACATTAGTAAATTCATCGATATACATCAATCAAGACCATTGTACTTATTAATAATGTTTTTATAATATTAAAATTAAATGTAATACTATTAATAATGTATTGATGTAATAATGTTAATGTTATTAGTGATGTTATTATTATTATTATTATTATTTATAATATAAATATTATTTATATAATTGTTAATATTATTTTAAATTAATAATGTTAAAATTTTTATTACTATTATGAAGGTTATAATTTAATATTAAAATTATTTATTAATAATAGCTATTTAAATTATCAGCTAATAATAATACTAAATCCACAATTCAATATTAACATTAATTTGATATTAAAACTAATATTAGTGCGAAAACCTAATTTTAACTAAACAAAGAATGATTCAATAAACATTGATTGTAACAGCCTCCTCCCACACTTACCCAAGTTAACCGATCCACCGGGGTAAACATGTGATGAAGCATTACTATGATATGACTTAACCACCCAAGTACAGTTAAGGAAGTGGAATTGTTCAACCAAAAATTTACTGACCACCTGAAGGGACTACAGAACCCCCAGGAGCTAACCAACCACTCCAAGTGCCCAACCCCTGAGTTAAGTTTACTTTTTAATGATATGCACTCTCAGTCACTCCTAGGAAAGGGAAATCCAATGTCTGTAACCCTTTAGTCTCTCCCATGAGCCTGATTCCCAATGAATGTAGAATAAATTTTTCGATTTTGTGCTAGCGACCCCGAGATCTGAGCCACTTTTTTAGGGCTAAGACCCAGATCTCTGCCCATAACTTAATGAAACTCTCTGAAATGATATATGGCACAAAGAAAACTCCTTTAATCCAAAACTTGATCAAGGACTTAACCTGACCTATTGTAACCATGACAGAAATTTCTTCAAACACATCATGAACATGTAATCTACAGTTCATAATTACATACTTGAAGATAGAGGTCTTATACTTATCTGAGAATCGTCAAGAAGGTCTTATTCCCTCTCATAATAGCTTCATTATCATCTATTATGTCATGTATTAATTAACCATTCATTTACTAATCAAAACATTTTGAGAGCCATAACTAAAGTCTACCTAAAAGCATGCTTATAACCAACTTATAACCAAAATAATAACAATGATATAAGAAACATCAAAGCCACATAATAACAAGTATAAATACTCATGAAATACAAGGGGAAAAGAGATATCTTACTAACATATGCAAAATCCAACCAAGTTAGGGACTTCCATGTACTACTCGAACATTAATTGGGTTGAACTAAATATTTCTTTCAGCCAATCACCCATGTTCCATACTCCAATCATCAATGTGGAAGTCACAAAAAAACAACTAGAGCTTTCCCAGGCTTTACTGAATATCCCTGAATTTCTATTCCTGAAACCCTCATCTACACAACCAGCCTTTACCATGTATATTTACATTACCAGTCAAGGGATTCCTAGGCCCAAACGAAGAACATACACTACCAGGCTTTTTAGTAATCCTACCAAAACTGGTTAAGGGATTACTAGGCCTAAACAAACTTGGATGCCTCTGGATTTATTCACCAATACCTTGACAAATTTTTGTGTCTCCACCCTTAGGAATTATCATGTATCCCACCATTACTAGTCAAGGGATTCCTAGGCCTTTGGAAATTTTCTTGAGACCACATCAATTGGTTCCCATTAGGGGAATTTTTAGGTCTAAAATGGGCCTCCTAAGAAAATTATAAAATAATAGTGGAAATAATAAAATAATATTAGATTACATCATCATATTTTGGAGGGAAAAAAGAAAAAAACTATTTTTTCAACTTGTATTTTCAACTTATCTCCCTATGGATTTATTCATATTTCAAGCGGAAACACTCATTGGATGCATAATCTAATTCCGCATCCAGGGAGTGCCCATGTTGCATACTTTCGATGGACCCTACTACATGAAAAACTAGAAATACATGAAAAATGTGATTTCAATCATGTGTTTTCATGTATTTCTCATTTTTTGTGTAGTAGGAAATACAAGTTGAAAAAATAGGTTTATTATTTTATTACTTTTTAATATTTTTACTTTTTCACCCCAAAAATGGTGAATCATCCCCCATGGTTGACATCATCATCTTGAATCCTATTGGTTCTTATAAATTTCATTTTGGTTGTACATTTTTCTTAGCAGACCCATTTTAGACCTCAAAATTCCCCTAATGAAAACCATCTGGCAATCCAGCTCAACCAAATAAAAGAACCCCATCACACCATGGCTATCCAGAAATTGTAAGGGAAGGTTGAAAAAATTGTCACAATTGGAAAAATGCATGTCAATGACAACAAGAGAACCAAAATACACACATACATATACCATGCATGCCAAAAATAACAAGGAAATCGTACATGCAACTCGATACCTTCAAGTAATCCTGTTGTAGCTGCTTGATCCAAATATTCCTTGATCGATATTTGCTTCCATTTACTTCCTTGTCCTTCCTTTGTCTTCATTTCTCTAATGCTAGAGTGCTCCAAGAATGCTCTAAGTGTGCAAGAGTATGAGAGAGAGAGAGAGAGAGAATAAAGAGAGAGCTCCAAAACAGAACTAAAAAAATATTAACCATAAAAAAATGTGAATTTATCCTCAAAATCCTTTTTTTAATAAGGCCTCTATTTTCTTCATTTTAATCTCTTTTGCTTCAATTTTCTCTTCACATGCAACCTATGACCTTTCACCTTCATTTTCTCCTATTTTCCATTATTTCCACCAATAAAATGTCAATTAATTATTTTTTTCCTTTTGAAATCATTTTCCATTGTCTTTTCCAATTTCCCCTTAGCCATAATAAACTGAATGAACACCCACCAGGATGTCTTGCCCAACATTCAACTTTGACTACATGTCCCATGACCTTGGTCTTATTTTTACTTTACTAACTTTATAACATGAACTTTTAACCTTAGGTTGTTACAAACCCCTCCCCCTTAGGGGAACGCCATCCTCAGTGTTCTATGACACTTATGACCTAAGACCGATGAAAACCAAAACATATTTCCCATGGATATTTACAACTTAGCTTGATGCAGTATTTACAATTATCAACTCGATGAAAAGAAAACCAACATGACAAACACAACAACATGACACCCATACCACTTATTCAAGCTTTATAACACATATCATTGCAATATTTACAATAAAAACCATACATAAATATCTGCAAATACGAAAACTTATTTGCCTTCATCGACAAATAGTGAAGGAAACATGGCTCACATATGATCAACCATCTCCCATGTAGCTTCATTGGACCCAAAGTGCTTCCAATGCACTTTAACTTGCTCGATTTCTCGATTCCAGAGCATGAGTTGTTTCTACTGCAAAATGAGCTAAGGTTAGGACTAAAATTATCTAGCTCCAATTACAATATAGACTAATCAATAACGTTACCAAGATATTTTACAAATCTCTTAATCAACGAAACATGGAAAAAATCATGGAATTTATTTTTCGGAGGTAGTTTAAGTTTGTAGGCCACTGGCCCAATGCTCTGAAGGATCTCAAAAGGCCCACAATACTGAAGTGCCAACTTTTCACATGGCCCACTCCTCAAATAGCTCTTCATGGGTTTGATGCACAAGTACACATGTTCCTTAACCTGAAACTCCTTAAATGTCTTGTATTGGTCTACATAAATCTTTTGTGTGTCTTTTGTTTCCTTTAGATTCTACTTGATAACTTGCATTTCCTATTACATCTATGCCAACATATCTGGTATTATCAACACCATGTTCATTGGATCACTTCAACTAATGGGAGTATTACAACTTCATCCATAAATTTCCTCAAATAGACTCATCCTCAATGACTCCTCATAACCATTGTTGTAAGAAAACTCTACTAGTGGAAGGTACTCTTACCACTTTCGTTGTTGATGCATAACATACATTCTCAACATTTCCTCCAAAATCAAATTCACCCTCTTTGTTTTTCCATCTATCTACGAATAATAGGTTGTAATTAAGGCTAAATATTTACCCAAACCTACAAATAATTCCTTCTAAAACCTGGAAGTAAAATTGGCATCTCTTTCTAACACAATATTCTTCAAAATAGCATGCAACCTCACTATATCCCTGATGAAGACCTATGATATATCACTAGATGAATAGGTAGACCTCACCAGAATGAAGTTTTCTACCTTTGTCAACCTGTTAACCACAACCATAATAGAATCATGTTGTCTAGATGTCCTCAGAAAACATATAATGAAGTTCATGGAAATGATCTCCCATTTCCATTATGGGATTGGAATCAGTTGCATTAAACCACTTGGATTCTTACACTCTACCTTTACCTATTGACAATCCAAAAATATAGCCACAAACTCTACCACTTCCTTCTTCAGATTCAGGAAATATTATAACTTCTTCACTATTTTCAATGTCTTTTGATATATCGGATGACCTGAATATGGCTTAACATGAAATTCCCTCAAGATAAGCTTCTTGAGTTCACCATTGATTGGTACGTAAATCATATCCCTAAATCTGACCAAACCACCGATTGTGAGACGATAGTACAAATATTGATTACCTTTACCCGATTGATGTAACCTATACCTAAGCTCCCTATACCTATCATCCTACATCCTCCCTATAAGATTTGATCCTGTAATTCCATCACAAAAGAACTAATATTTATTATGTGATTTGCGAGTACTCTTCTGCTAAGAGCATCTGCAACGTTGTTATATTTTCCTTTAATATACCTAATATTGAAGCCAAACTCACTGATCATGGCCAACCATCTATATTTCCTATAATTTAGGTTCGGTTGGTCGAATAAATATCTCAACCCATTGTGATCGCTCATCAATACAAACATCCTTCCAAGAAGATAGTGGCTCCACATCTTCAATGCATGGATGGTTTCTACCAACTCAATATCATGTGTCACATATTTCTACTTGTGCTCATTTATTTTCCTTGACTCGTAGCATACCACCTATCCCTCTTGAATTATGAATCCACTAAATCCTCTCTTGTAATCATATTTACACACCACAAAATCTTTATCAGGATATGCAATGTTTAGAACTAGAGCATTTGTCAACAACTGCTTCAAATGTTCAAAACTAGTTTCACCTTATTCTTTCCACTAAAATTTATTTCCTTTCATCTGTAATGATGTAATATGATATGCAATCGATGAGAAATTCATCATGAACCTCCTGTAGTAACCTACCAACCCCATGAATTATTTGACCTCATCTTCATTCCTAGGAACTACCCATTACATGATAGATCTTAATTTTTCCAGATCCACTTCCATTCCTTCCTTGGAAACAACATATCCCAATTAATGTACCTATTTCTAAAAGAATTTAATTTAGTAAGCTTATAATACAATTGATGCTCTCTTAGAAATCTCAATACCACTGGTAAGTGTTCGAAATGTTCTTCCTAATTCTTAGAATATATCAATATATCATCAATGAATACAATGATAAAATTTTATAGATAAGGATGCAACACGTTATTCATCAAGAACATGAAAGTAGTTGGAGCATTAGTCAAACCAAAAATAACTACCACAAACTGACAATTCTCATACCTAGTTGAGAACACAGTCTTGTAGAGTCCTCTTATTTAATGTGCACCATATGATATCTTGATCTCAAATCAATAATCAAGAACACTGCTACTCCCTTCAACTATTCAAAAAATTCATTAATCCTTGACAATAGATACATGTTCTTGATGTTTACCTGATTCAACTACCTGTAATAAATGCATAATCTAAGACTACCACCCTTCTTCTTCACAAAAAATATTGGTGCACCCCACGACGATACACTTGGTATAATGTACCCCTTATCAAGAATTTCTTTCAACTTCAACTTCAATTCCACTATCTCTCGAATGCTCATCCTGTATAGTGCCTTTGATATTGGTGTTGCTCCTGGTACCAAATCCATAGAAAATTCAACTTCCTTGTGAGGCAGAAAATTTGAAATCTTTGTTGGGAATATATCCTGAAACTGTTGTAAAATCGGATACCTCTTGAAGACTTCCACATCCTCAACATCCTTATCTTTATCACTTGAAATATGCATTGCAAATAACACATACCCTTTCCTGAGACTTCTCTTTTCCTACATAATTGTAACCATTCTAACTGATGTATTCTTCTTCTTACCCTGCAATATTCTATGCTATCCATTGCCATCCAAGCACTCAGTGGCCTTGTCATAGCAATCTACGTTGGTCATGTGAAGGTAAAACCACTCCATACACAAACACATATTGTATGATCCAAATGGAAGCACATTCAAATGCGTTAATGTAGGCATACCATTCAACTCAAATTCACAATATATTACCCAATGATGAACTATTTTCTTAGTACCTGTAGCCAACTTCACTAACTAAGACTCTACATGCCCTTCTTTTCTCAATCCACACTTATCCATGAGATCAGGGTTAACATACCTATAATTATGTCCAGGGTCAATCAAACTAGAAATAACTTGATAAAAAATCCTACTGCCCATATCGATAATAGATGTTTGATGATTTTTTGTCCTATTATCTAATGTTGAATAGATCTGAGGAATTATCTATCCAACATCTCCAATTTATGTGTTTCCTGTGAACTATAGATCTAAGGCATACCACCTTGATACAATGAGAAATCCCTCTTGAGATGCCCCTTGCTACATATCGAACACTGCAACTTTCCCTCACCATCATCTTTATTTTGATGCCCTCCAGGCTATGACCCATGTCCCTTTCCAGCTGCATTAGACTTTTTGTAAGGAACAAAATTCTCTTTCCCACCTACATCCTGAGGTCTTGTTCACTTCAGTGGCCATTTAAATTTAGTCTTGTCTTTCCCTTTCCAACCTTCCCAAGACTTTGTCTCATAATTCGATTTCTCATTACATTGCTTCAACATTTCAATGACTTTTTCAAGTGACCGAGGTTGATCATACTCAATCCGATATTTTAATGCTAATGGTAATCCGCTATAAAATCTATGAAAATTTTCTTTCTAATCCTTAATATTTGTTACATACGTCAATAACTCTAGGAACTTAGTCTTGTATTCCTAATTTGTGATCGATCCCATCTTTAGCTCATATAAATCTTTAGATTTACTATTATAGTACCTCTCTGAAAAGTACTTCTTCCTGAAAAGTCTCTTGAATTCATGCCAACTCAACTCCTTTGAAATGGTGTATCTAATCTGCTTCACATCTTCCCACCAAATTTATTCTTTCCCTTTGAGGTTAAAAATAACTATCCTGACATTCATGTTCTCAGTGTAAACATGAAATTCAAAGAACTTGTTCATTCCAAGCAACCATGCGTCTGCATCTTCTGGTTTCTTCAACTCTCCATTAAATTTATGTGGCTTGAATTTCTTGAACTCATCCAGAAAATATCATTTGTCATTCCTTCTATTAGGATTATAAAAATGATGACCATGGTGCATGTCCGAACTAGAAATAGAATAAACTCCATTTTCATTGCCTCTTCTATCATGTGTATCCAAGAATATTCCATCCCTTATGATATCATCCTTGTCCGACCTGTTCCCATCATGAGATCCGCTACCATAGGATCCATTAATCATTTCCTTCATTCCAGGACTACTCCTAAATAGTCCTTGTCTCTGCAAGTCTGACAAACTCTGAAGGATAACTACATTTACCTCTACTTATTTCTCTTATGCCTTGTAAAGTCTCTCTTGTGAATCAATGATTCAACCATTATATTCTTTGAAACTTCTCATTTTTTCCTTCAAAATTCTGAAAGTGTCTACAATATGAGGGGAATAATCATCACCATTCTTCTAATCTGGTCTATAGGGAGAGTCTCGTGAACTATGATCCACCATTTTTCTAGTATTCTTTGATCCTCTTCTTCCTGCAAGCATACCATGTCACATAACCAAACATAAACATAACCAACATAAATCAGTATAGTTCAGGGGAGGATATCTGCTCTGTAAAATCAACCAGATTAGTATGAAACATGCATAATCATAATCATAACAATACATTGACATCATGCATTACAATAACAACTGCATACCATGACCTCATGCATGGAAACCATGTCCATAACAATACATACATAACAACGTATATACACTCACATGTATAACAAATGCATATACAACCTACATGCATTCATGAAAAATACATCCCAACAGCAACATCATCAACTTTTACATGAAAACATAATTGTAAAAATGATTACCATCATGCTTACATAACAAGCACATATACAACCTACATGCATTCATGATAACCACATTCTGCCCATCCATTCCAAGTGTTGAACCATTCTCTTATACCACTATGTGGTATCAGATAACACCCAAAGAGAGTGAAACTTAGCTTTATACAACTTTGTAACAACATCCTCCCACATTTACCTAAGTTAACCAGTCCATCTGGTCAAATATGTGACAAAGCATAACTATGATATGACACAACCTCCTAGGTACAATTAAGGAAATGGAATTGTCTAACCAAAGCTTTATTGACGACCTCAGGGGCTACAAAACCCCTGGGAGCTAACCAACCACTCCAGGTGCCAAATCCTTAAGTTAACATGACTTTTTAATGATCTATAATTTCAGTCACTCCCATGACAAGTAAAGACAACAACTATAACCCACCAGTCGCACCCATGACCTTTCTTCCCAACGACTATTAACTAAATTTCTTAGTTTTTTCCAGCAATCTCGACATTTGAGCCACTTTTTCAAGGATAGGATTGAAAACTCTATGGATAACTTGATGAAGCTCTGTGAAATGATAAATGACACAAAGAAAAATCCTTTAATCCAAAACTTGATCAAGTACTTAACCTGACCTATCCTAAGCATGACAGATATTTCATCAAACACGTCATGAATATGTAATCTGTAGGTCATAATTACATATCTAAACATAGGGGTCTTATAATTATCTTAGAACTGTCAATAAGGTTTGATGTCCTCCCACAATAAATTCATTATCATATATTAGGTCATGCATTAATTGTTGGAAATATTTTCATTGATGGGAAAGGAGCACAAAGGAGCAGCACCAGAACTATCATTAAGGAAAAGGAGCATAGAAGTAGCAGCAATAAGGCAAAGAAGCAGATCAAGAAATAATGCAGTAAGAAATCATAAAATAGAGGTAGAGGAGCAGTAATAGATCAACAACAAAGGTAAAGGAGTAAGAAACAAATCACGAATTCTGGATTCAGAGAAGTAATATAGAATGGTGGTCTGTATTTTGGATTGAAATAGTGAGTAAGGCATTCAACAAGCGTGATAATCCCAGAGGAGTGAATAAAAAACATAAGAACAAGCTTAGGATATATCAACACTTTTAAAAACTAAATAAAGCTCAGGAAGGATAGCGGAGATGTAGAGTAGCGGTGGTCGTAGAAAGCAGAGAAATCGACTACGACAGAAAAGACTAAGAATAATTCCAAAGGAGGAATCAGACGACGAGGATCGAATCACAGAATTAGAGATTTAATATTAAATGACAGAGATGTGGACGCGTGTCAGGCGGAGAATGAAAGCACACATCGGAGATCGGAAATTATAGTGTTTGTGTGTTAAGCACTTTACAAGTTAAATAAAATAACTTGTGATGCAGTAAGAATTGAAACCTGTGATGTAATAAAGGGGGGAGCCATGTGTTGGCACAACGATCAAGCACATATCGCACATCGGCGGTTTTAAAGTTTAGCATTAGTACATCACAAGGTAAAGTATTTTGGTTGCAATGCGATGAGGATGGGAGATGGCATGTGAGATGGTACAGTGGGGCCGTTAGATTTGGCGAAGATCTACGGTGGAGATTATAGCGCAATTTTGCATTGGCATCTATATTTTTTAGTTTTTCAAGGTATCTGTTATAAGTTGTGAACTACGAAGTGGAGAAACTTGTGAAGTGAGATTTCTTCTAACTGGTCACTGTGTTGTGGGACTCCACAACCAAAGTTAAGCCTGTATGCATGATGTTGTGGGACCGATTGCTTTTTGTTTAAAGTGTCGATAAAGTGATTGCATATCGTATATGTTAAGAGGAAACTTGTTAGTGCTATGAACTAAATCTTGCGAAGTGTGACAAGAGCCTGTATGCGATGTAGCGCCAGAGTCAAATTGCAAAGGATCTCAAATTTGGATGTAAAGCATTTCTAGTGTTAAATCGCATCGTAGGTGGAAAAGGGAATTATAACGTAAAACCTTTTATATGTTGAAATGCGATATGAGATCGGATGCGATAAAGTTCAAAGTTAAGATATGATGTATTTTAAGTCTGGGGCTATGTGTTTTATGAAGAAAATTTTGGAAGCAGAGAACGACTCAGTTTACGAAGAAAAGACTGAATGTAGGCAAAAGACTCGGGTGTATAAAGAAAATTCTGAATGGGAGTAGACTCGGGTAAGACCTGACTCTAAGTGCAGAACAATGACATGTATATGTGGCTGTGAGTTAAAAAGGAAAGGTTGAATGCAAGAGAAAATACTCTGGGCAAGTGACCCGACACTCGTGCAAAGGTGTAATGCGACTGCAGCAGTTTGACAACAACGACTGAATGTCGGAAGAAGGAGACTTGGGTAAGTAACCTGACACAGAGCAAAGGAGCAGAGAAGAGCATACAACACTGCAGGTAATATATGCAATAGGCAGAGGCGGTGTAAAAAATAAAGGCATGGGTCAAGTCGGGCTAAGACAGTAATGCTGCAACACAGTTGGAAATATAACTGCAGAAACATAAAAGACAAAGGGACAACAAGTAGAAGAAGACAAACACAAAGAAAAACTAAGAACCTCAAAGGGTTGAGTGAAATATTTGATTGTAACTGTAAAAGTATTAATTATTTTATATTTTTTGTGATGCAAAGGCAAGTCTCCACGGCAAAGTAAAACTCCAATTTAATACTGAAACTAGTGTATACATTGTTGTAACATCCTGAATATGCTGAGTGAGGAAATGAGTGGGTGGAAGGAAAGAGTCATGCATGTTCACTTCATATTCCCATATATAATGAAAATAGCCATGAAGTGATCTCTATAAATGATGTTATTGTAATCTGCATAGAGAGGTTAGAAAGTGGAAGAATGAGAGAGAGAAGAAAGAGAAGATGTGCAGATATAGAGCTGATATGATGCATATTTGAAGGTTGGAAGGGTAGCAATGAAGAAGGAGTAAAACATAGCTGATATCCAAGTAAATCAGCATATTATTTTATTGTAGTGTGAGGAAGTTGGTGCTTCCATATCAAGTTGTAGCTTGATAGATGTCCAGTTGTAGCTCTTTGAGGTAGGAGCCTCATGTGGATTGTAGCCTGCAGAAAATATATGGGAGTTGGTGCTTCCTTGCAAGTTGTAGCTTGTAGAATTTGAGGTAGTAGCCTCCTGTAAGTTGGAGCCTATAGAAAATCAGTGGTGAGAGGGAGTTGGAGCTTGCCTTTTCATCACAACAATAGTAAGATGTGGTTTTCTCCCTTATGGGTTTCCACTTATATATATTGCCCATGTGCATGATTATTATGTGTTTATGTTCCATATTTAATCTTCTTAATACCTGCTACTCACATATTAAGATTTTTGTTTCATTATATATTAATTTGATCATGAAATGCAGGTGTAAATAACTTTAAAGGAGATTTTAAAAATCCATGAATGTATTAAACTGATTCACCCCCCTCCCCCCCCTCTCACTTTAACTAAGGGTTCAACAATTGGTATCAGAGCAAGTTCCTTTTATATCAGTTTAACAACTGGAAGGAGATCCTAGGTCCCCAAAATGCCTAGCCTAGAAGGATGGTCAAGAAATAAATCCCCATTGTTTACTGGCACAAACTATACCTTATGGAAAATAAGAATGAAAGCATATTTTATGTCTCTTGGAGTATAATTCTGTATTGCCATGGAATAAAAATATGAACCAAAGGATATTGACACAGAGAAAGAATCCAAACAAAATTTCATAGCTAATGCAAAAGCCATGAATGCACTCTTGAGTGGTCTATGTGAGTAAGAATTTATCAAATTAATGCATAGTAAGACGACCAACAATATCTAGGATACATTAGAAAATATCCATGAGGGAGATAAAAAGGTGAAGATGTCCAAACTGAAAGCCTATAAAACTCAGTTTGAAAATTTAAAAATGAATGAAGATGAATATGTAGCCAGTTTCTTCTCAAATTTTGTGGAATTTGTGAATAACATGATAGCTCTAGGAGAAACCATTAAGGAATGTGTAATAGTACAAAATATATTGAGATATTTACCATCCAGGTTTAATCCTAAGGTTTCTTCCATAGAAGAATCAACAAACTGGGAAACATTGACCATGAACTAATTTCTTGGAAACTTGACGACTTATGAGATGAGACTTCCAAAGGGGAAGTCAAATGTGAGGGAGGCAGCCTTTAAGGAAGATAAGTGCATAGAAGAGAAGGAAGGTACATGCTCCTGCTCTAATGAAGAAGAGGCCAAATTTGTCAGAATATTGGATAGAGGCATAGGTAATTATAAATGTAAACTTCATTTTAAGTGATTTAACTATGGAAGAGTGGCGCACTATGCATCAAAATGTCCTCATAATAAAATAGAAAATCAGTCAAAAAAGAAAGAAAAAACCAATTTCAGCAATAGGCCGAAAGGGAACAGATTTAATAGAAGAACATTCTATGCTCAACAAGACAGCAGTGCATCTGAGAGCTCATATGAATCCCCCAATGAAGAAGGAACATCATAATTCATTCTGATGGCCAAGGAAGAGCTTGAGTAATATCTCTTGGAATTTGAAGAAGAATGTGAGGTAGATATTGAGGGGGAGATAATTAGTGCCCTGGAGGAAATAGAAAGACTTAAACTTAAGAGAAAGAAATAGAAAAACATTCTTTTGAAATATGCAAAGACAGAACCAGATTTAGAAGATCTTAGGAAATTGAAAATTGAACTACAAGAATCAAGGAAAATAGAGGATATTCTGAAAAGATAAATAGGGGAGAGAAATCAGGAGTGTGAAAAGTTGGAAGAATAAGTGGTAAGCCTGAGGAAGAAATTATAAAAGGCCCAAAATGAATTAACTATGAATATTTCTCAAATGAAAATCTCTGGACATTTGGATAAGATTCTAAATGCTCAAATATCTCCTCATATAAAGGCTGGGATAGGCTATAAAGGAGAGACCAACAAATCCAAGGTAGAAGATAACAAGAATATCATTTTTGTAAAAGCTGTAAAGGATAATGAAGCAGCAAAAATGGAATCCATAGAATTAGAAGCTAGCAAGACCAACTAAAACAAACTGAAACAAGCAGCAACCTCAAGTGACAAAGAAAGAAATGAAGAAACAGTCAACTCCAAAAAGCTCATACGCTCCTAATGATGAATTGAAAAAAATGGGAAGATGTCAAAGGAGGTTCCTTCCTTGTGTGAGAATTATCACTTGCTTTGCCCACCACAAACCTAGACATATTGCGACATACTGTAAGACAAAGAAAATCCAGTCCAACCAGCAAAAGATGTAACAAATGAAAAGACTACCTCAAACAAATTTCTCTACCAGAGATAGATACTACTTGCACGGGTATTGTTTTTTTTGTAAAGGGTTCAGTCATAAATCCATGGAGTGTAGGGCGTATATACAGAGACTAGAGTATGGAAAATCAAGGGGAATTAGGAAAAATGGTGGATTCACTCGTGTACATAATCCATTCAGAAATACAATCAAATGTTTTTTCTACCATAAAAATGGGCACAAGTCTCACAAATGTCCTCTCAAAGACTGATCCATCTCCTCAGGAAATTTACCAAACAAAAAGCTACATGCAATGGAAAAATAATCTAACTAAGTGTAATTTGGTTCTAATTTCTCAAGATCAAAAAATTCAATGGTATGTGGTTAGGCAATGATAGAGCAAGGGAAATCAAGGGAAAAGGCACAGTCAGCCCGAACAATGGAAGAGGAGAGGCTCAGGATGGACTGTTTGTAGACGGTCTAAAATCCAATCTGTTAAGTGTTAGTCAAATGTGTGATAAAGGATGTGAGGTCCTTTTCAGAGCCCAAGATTGTGAAGTAAGGTCAATCACCATAGGAAATACCTTGATCAAGGGTGTTCGAACATTGAGTAATGTTTATATAGTGGAAGAGGAGAATGAATCATGCCACATCAGCACACTTGACGAATCTTGGATATGGCATAGAAGATTGGGACATCTAAATTTTGACCACATCATAAAACTGAGCAAAAGGAAAGATGTCAGATATTTTCTTGCAATAAAGAAGCCACCAAATACCATATGTAACTCCTGCCAACTTGGAAAACAAACAAACACATCGTTAAAAGCTAAAGACCATATAAGGGTCCATGGGGCCACAAATATAATCCTATAATGTAATCCTAGCCGACCTAACAATAATAATTTAAGGGCACAATAATAACAATATGGGGGTTACAAGGGTACAATAATAACAATAAGGGGGTTACACTAACAACAATAAGGGACTATACTAGTAATATAGGGACCTAACATGCCCCTCTCCTTCGAAAAAGTGTTGTCCTCAACACTTGAGTAGCTCTGGGTGCTTCTGTATAAAATTCTCATCCTCCCATGTAGAATCTTCAGTGGGTAAGTTCTTCCACTTGATGAGATACTTTGAAATTGATTGATTCCGTAGTTGTCGAGTTCTTGTTTCCGTGACCGCTTCCGGTTCCAATATGATTTTTCCTTCCTCATCAAGTTCTGGAAATATTGTTTGAACTGGAAGATTTTCACCTATAACCTTCTTTAAGCATGAAACGTGGAAAATTGGATGCACTCGTGAAGAAGCAGGAAGCTCCAATTTGTATGCCATAGTACCAATCTTTTGCAACACCTTGTAAGGACCATAGTACTTTGGCGATAATTTATTATCATTCTTAGCTTGCTTGAGGGACATTTGTTTGTATGGTTGTAGCCGTAAAAATACCCAATCTCCTACATCAAAACTTCTCTCGCTGCGATGTTGATCTGCCTGTTGTTTCATTCGATTTTTTGCCAAAGTCAGGTTATCCTTTAAGAGTTGGAGAACTTCTTGCTGATGCTCGATGTGATCTTCCACTGCTTGAACCTTCGAATTTTCTCTTAAATATGATGTGATGGATGGTGGATGATATCCATAAAGTGCCATAAATGGGGTCATTTTTGCTGCGGTATGGAAGGAAGTGTTATACCACCATTCAACGAGAGGTAACCACTTGACCCATTGTGTTTGTTTATCAGATACAAAACAACGAAGATATCCTTCCAAACATTTATTTACTATCTCAGTTTGACCATCGGATTGAGGATAATAAGATGAGCTATGAGCTAATTGAGTACCCAAACAAGAAAATAACTCCGTCCAAAGATTTCCAGAAAAAATGGGATCTCTGTCGCTCACAATAACCCTTGGGTTTCCATGTAGCTTTTGAATTGTGTCCATAAATGTAGTAGCAACTGTACTTGCTTTAAATGGATGAGATAATGCACAAAAGTGTGCATTCTTGGTAAGTCTATCAACTACCACCATGATGACACTCTTTCCTTCGGACTTAGGTAAACCTGTGATAAAATCCATTGAAATCTCCTCCCAACGTTGACTTGGAATGGATAAAGGTTGTAGAAGTCCTGGGGTCTTAATTGTCTCCACTTTATTCTGCTGGAAAACCAAACATTTTGCCACAAAATTTTGAATATCAGATTTAAGGCCATCCCAAAAAAATTCTTTCTTCACCCTGTGGTAAGTTTTTAAAAATCCTGAGTGTCCTCCTAAAGGAGAAGTGTGCAATTCCAGAAGAATATTTTGTTTTAGTTAGGAATTCTTACAAAGATATAAGCGATCTTTGTACCATAAGGAATCATTTTTCCAACTAAATGTATCAGATGTACTAGGATCTTGCTTCAACTTTTGAATGAGTGTCCATACATCTTTGTCCTTCTTCCATTCATCTCTTGCTTCGGTTATCCAATCCGGTTGGATAATAGAAATGGCACAAAGCAATGCTTCCACATCTTCATTCTTTCTTGAGAGTGCATCTGCAACAACATTAAGCTTTCCTTTTTTGTAGATTATTTCAAAGTCATAACCCAACATCTTTGTGACCCATTTTTGCTGCTCTTCTGAAGATAGTCTTTGTTCAAAAAAGTGTTTAAGACTATCATGATCAGTTTTTACCTTGAAGTGTCTTCCCATTAGGTAAGTTCGCCATTTCTTTAGTGCATGTAGTATTGCTAACATTTCCTTCTCATAAATAGGTTTCTGTAAATACTTTCCTTTGATTAGATGACTTTCAAAAGCAATGGGTCTTCCTTCCTGCATTAAAACTGCACCAATTCCATTTCCTGAGGCATCACATTCCACAATAAAGGTTTTTTGTGAAGTCTGGCGTAGCTAAGACCGGTGCTAGGCACATTGCCTCTTTAAGATGTTCAAAGGCCTTAGTTGCTTCAGGAGTCCATGAAAATGCTTCTTTCTTCAATAATGTTGTTAGAGGTGCTGCTATTCTCCCATAATTCTTAACAAACTTGTGATAATACCCTGTTAACCCGAGAAATCCTCGCAACTGCTTTATGGTTGTGGGGACTTTCCATTCCTTAATGGCTTTAATTTTGTTAGAGTCTACCTTAACACCCTCGTGAGATACAATATGACCCAGATATTCCACCTCTTGTACTCCAAAGAAACATTTGGATGTTTTTGCATATAATTGTTTCTCCTGCAATAGTTTGAGCACCCTGTCAACATGTTGAACATGATCCTTCCAAGACATGTTGTGAATTAGTATGTCATCAAAAAATACTAGCACAAATTTTCTAAGGAAGGGTTTGAAAATGGAATTCATCAACCCTTGAAATGTAGAAGGTGCATTGGTAAGGCCAAAAGGCATGACCAAAAATTCATAATGGCCCTCATGAGTTCGAAATGCTGTTTTTGGAATATCTTCAATCTTCATTCTAATTTGATGATATCCTGAACGAAGATCCAACTTGGTAAAATAAATTGCTCCATGTAATTCATCCAATAATTCATAAATCACGGGAATGGGAAATTTATCTTTAATGGTGAGCTTACTGAGCTCCCTATAATCCGGACACATTCGCCATGATCCATCCTTCTTGTGTACCAATACTACAGGAGCAGAGAAAGAACTTTGACTAGGTTGAATTATACCCGCCTCTAACATTTGTGCAATCATACGTTCAATTTCGCTCTTTTGGAAGTAAGGATATCTATAAGGCCTGATGTTTGGAGGAACACTTCCTGGAATCAAATGAATAGCATGATCATGATCATGAATAGGTGGGAGTTCTTTGGGAGTTTCAAACACCTTGGAATGATTGTCCAAGACTTGTTGGAGATCTGCAGAAATAGATGATTTTGATGTTGGAACTTCTAGTGAGCATAATTGTGCAATTACGCCTCGTTGTTCTTTCTTTAGAAGCTTTGTCATGACATTATAGCTTATTATCTTTCTCGGCTTCCCTACAATACCTCGTAATTCGACTTCCTTTCCTTCTGAAAAAAATTTCAAGAAAAGTTCTTGAAAATTAAAAGCTACCGTCCCCAAAGATTGTAACCATTGTACTCCTAGTACAACATCAGCACCTCCCATAGGAATGGCAAGCATTGGACTAGTCAATACATATTCCCCCACGGTTAGCTTGATATTATGGCATTTTCCAGAGCAATTTATAGTTCCTCCATTTGCAACCATCACTTGACATTCTGGTGCTGGGTATAGGAAACAATTCAATTCCTTGCCTACCTTACAATGAATAAAATTATGGGTACTACCTGAATCAATCATCACTATTACCTTTTGCTTCTTGATATGTCCTTCTATCTTAAGAGTTTGAGGAGTGGTAATTCCCACCAATGCATTACACAATATGGTCGGACTCATTTCTTCCTCTTCTTGGGTTGGTTCCTGGTGTATATCCTCTTCTTGTTCATTTTCTTCTTCCTCTTCACAATCTATGTAAAATAATTTCTTCTCAGCACACTTATGACCTTTAGTGTATTTGCTATCACAACTGTAGCAAAGCCCTTTTGCTCTTTTTTCTTCCAATTGTTGTGGTGTCAACCTTGGAGGTTGTGGAAATCTAGGCGTAGCAACACTTCCTTCTTTATAGAATTGAGTGGTAGGCTTCCTTGTCGCCATAATTTTACATTCAACTTTTCTTGCCAACCTGAATGCCTTCTCCAATGAATCAGGTTCCAGAACGCGAACTTCATGTTGTATATTATCCTTTAAAGTGCCTATGAAGAGATAAATCCTGTGTTCCTCTGGAATCTCAGTTACCCTTATATTCAATTTTTGGAAGTCCTCAATGTGCTGCCCCATGAAACCCTTTTGTTTGAGATTTATCAATTGGCTAAAGAAGGTGTTGCTCTTTGTATCCTCATAATGTGCTATCATTTCTTTCGTAAAAATTGACCAAGTGACAATTTTTTTACGGGAGCAAAGCCATCGATACCATACAAATGTATTTTGTTCTAAATGTAAAGTTGCAATGCGTACCTTTTGTGTGTTTTTCACATTATTGAGATCAAAATTTTGCTCCATCTGTAGTATCCATGTTACGGGATCCTTGCCATCGAACTTCCTCATATCCATCTTTGGAATATTGTGGGTCTTCCATCCAACATTAGAGTTTATGAAATCACGATTAACATTTATTTTATTCTCATCATGAGTTCCTCACTATCTTTTCGAACGTGGGAAACATTTATTGTATCAACTTTGTCAAACCTTCCATATCGATTTTTAGATCATTCTTCATGTTTTCCATGTTGTCTTTCATTTTTTTCTTCCATGTCATCCATATTAGTTTCCATGCCAACTTCCATGCCATCCATCTTAGCTTCCATGCCATCCATCTTAGTTCCCATGCCTTTCTTCAAACCATCCACACTATTCTTCAAGCCATCCATATTTGCTTCCACGCCTTTATTCAAAACTTCCATTTCATTTTTTGTTGCCCTTTGCGAGATTGAAATTTGCAGCACTTTCTCTTGTAATTTTGATAGATCATGTTGCAATTATTCATCTTCATGAGTCATAGTTGAGTATTCTGAGGGCTTAATGGGTGTTGAATTATTTTTAGGGGGAATTTTAGAATCCAATACTATGCTCAATAGGCCCTTGGAATCACTTAAAACTGATTTTTCAAACAAGACTTATGCAATTTGAAAACAAATACACAGTTTTCTTGATTTTGAGGATCTCAATATTGAAACTGAATTATATCTGTAATTGTGGATCTTCAATATATGAAATTTGGTCCTGTAGTAGCCCTCTGAATCTTCTTTCAAATGCCATAGTTCTGACCTGATTTAGATAGTTCAAGGCAAATTTATGTTGAATCTCCCACAATGACCTAATTATCGATTGGTTTTGTAAAGAGCACTTGTACGACATACCACATCTCACTGTTTCCTCCTTCATCTATGAAATCGATAGAAAGGGAAATAAAATATGTTTAATTGTGTCCAATTTTAACATAATTCCAATCCGATGCTATGAGAGACAGTTATGACGATTTTCCCAAGGTCCCCTCCTTGAGATGAAATTCAGGAGCCTGAAAAAACCATAACTTCAACAGATCATATCTCCGAAAATATTGCAAACCAAGATCTGAAATATTTACAAGATATTCCTCAGTATTTCGGATTTTCCCTATAACAATTTCAGCTTCTGAAACTTTGTAGAAAAAGAGTTATATCGAAAATTCCACGATGACCTGTTTAGGTGAAATTGAGGAGCCTAAAAAAATCCTAACTTCCACAGATCATATCTCCGAAAATATTGTGAACCAATATCTGAAATTTGTACACAAAGTTCCTCAGGATTTTAGATCCACTCTGTAAAC
This sequence comes from Pinus albicaulis, assembly GCA_034641835.2. NCBI lineage: Eukaryota > Viridiplantae > Streptophyta > Pinopsida > Pinales > Pinaceae > Pinus > Pinus albicaulis. The sequence goes on along the minus strand of JAXQQM020065858.1, from coordinate 29,955 downwards.
ATTTCAACTTTTGAACCTTTGTATAAAAAAAGTTATAGTGAAAATTCCACGATGACCTGTTTGGAGCAGCGAAACCCTAGAATCCAAAGCCCTGATACCAAATGTTATGAAACCATCTCCAAAAATAGGAGAAAAGAGAGATCAACACCTTATAAATCAGCCACTTTGATGGGGAAACCTCCAATATATTACATAAATGAAAAATTCTTGGATGATACAAATGACAAAACCTCCTTCTATATATAGGGGTCCATGGGGTCACAATATAATCCTAGTCGACCTAACGATAATAATGTAAGGCAACAATAATAGCAATATGGGGGTTACAGGGGTACAACAATAACAATAAGGGGGCTACACTAATAAAAATGAGGGACTACACTATTAATATGGGGACATAACAATCAATGTCACTATGGCCATCAATTGCAACATCCTTCCAAAATATGAAGTCTAATGGCGATTTCGGAAAATACCCAAAGCATACTTCAAAAGGTGATGTTTGAGTGGAAGAGTGCTTTGCCCGGTTGTAAGTGTATTGAATGTAATGCATTTGCTCATCCCACAACTTAGGATGATTGCTAGAATATCCTATCAATAGATGCACAATAGTTCTGTACACCACCTTAGTTTGTCCATTTATTTGTGGATGAAAAGCAGTACTCTTTTTCAAATTTGTGTCCATCATTCTCCATAGATTTGACCAAAAATTCCCAATGAACCTGGAATCCCTGTCACTAACAATAGAAGTTGGAAATCCAAAATGAACACAAACATGTTGAAAATAAAGTTCAGCAGTTTTTTCAATAGTAATGGTTTTCTTACATGGCATAAGTATACACATTTTACTGAATCTATCCACAACTACATAAATATAATCATGTTGTTTTCTTGACATAGGTATACCTCCAAAAAATTCCATGGAGACACTCTCCCATGGCCTTGATGGTACCAGTAGTTGCATGTACAACCCAGGCTCTCTATTACTAGGCTTACTTGTTGCACACATAGAACAACCTCTTATAAAACACGACACACTGTCTACCATGCGAGGCCAATAACAATACCTCTGTAGATGTGCCACAACTTTGCTTACCCCAAAGTGTCTAGAAATAAGAGATGAATGAGCTTCTCTCATGACATTTAGCCTCTCTCCTTGTGGTATACAAAGCTTTCCCAAATGAAACAGAAAATTTTTATACATGTGATAATCTTTTACTTCAACTTGATTCCATTCACTCAAACTAGCATACACATCTTGAAAATCAATGTCATGTGCATATTGTTCTATGTAACTCTCATGTACAATAGAATAATTTTTGAGTAAAGTAGATGCACTAATGATTAGTCTTGAAAGTATATCTACAAATTTATTGAAAATACCTTCCTTTTACCTTATAACCAAGTGAAAATGTTGAAGAAATCCTATCCACCTAAAATGTCTTGATTGCTGCAATTTTGTTTGCGACTACAAGTACTGTAATGGTTGGTGATCGATATGTACAATAGTATCTTTACCCATCAAGTAGTGTTTCCACTTCTTGACACTTTTTACCAATGCATATATTTATTTGTCATATGTAGGATAATCAGTCACAATACCATTAAAAGTTTCAGAATGAAGAGTGATAGGCTGACCATGCTACAAAAGTACTGCAACCCGTGGCATAATCACTAGCATCAGTTTGTATCTCAAATGGTTGTCTCAAATTTGGTAATGCAAGGATTGGAGGTGAAATTATCTTGTATTTTAAAGCTTCGAAAGCTTGTCGTTGTTTTCCTCCCCATTGGAAGCCTTTCTTCACACTTGTCACTGCATGCATAGGAGCTGGGATGGAAGAAAAGTTAGCAATAAACTTTCTCCAATACTGAGCTGCACCTAAGAAACTTCTTACCTCGGTTACTGTTTTGGGTGTGGGCCAATTCACAATGGCTTCCACTTTAGAAAGATCAATTCTCAACTCTCCTCCTCCTACAATATGTCCCAAACAGACCAAAGAAGTCTTTCCAAACTCACACTTTGACATCTTAAGAAATAATTTCTCTTTCTTCAAAACATCAAACACTCTATTCACATGAAAAAAATGTTCTTCTCTTGTTTTGTTGAAAATCAATATGTCATATAAGTATACAATCACAAATTCATCAAGGAATGGACGCAAAACACTATCCATAACTCACATGAAAGTTGTCGGTGCATTACACAAACCAAATGGCATAACTAGCCACTCAAAGAGTCCTTGTTTGGTTTTGAATGCAGTTTTCCATATATCACTTTCTGAAATTCTTACTTGATGGTATCCACTTCGTAAATATAACTTGGTGAAAAAAATTCTTCTTTCAGCTGATCAAGAAAATCATCTATTCTTGGGAGTGGGTAACTATTCTTCACCGTAATCTTGTTCAAAGCTCGAAAATCTACACACATGCGCCAAGTCCCATCTTTCTTTGGTATCAAGACTATGGGTGAACTGCATGACGAGGTACTTGGCCTTATGATTACTTTTTCCAACATCTCTTTGATTTGCATCTTTATTTCAGCATTATCCATTATCTACATGCGATACAAACCAATATTTGGAAGAGGACAATCTTGCTGCAACTAAATGTCATGTTGAATCTTTATTTTTGGAGGCAATCCCATTGGCTCCTGAAACATATCATGATGTTAATTAACTACATCATATAAATATGATTTCAACTTAGGATCATATCCCTCAAATTATTCATGGTTAACATCAGCTTTAGGCTTAATCATAAGAAGAACAAAATTCTTACTTGAATTTACCAACCTCTTTACCTGTCCAGCATTTACCATAGCAATGTTTGTCTTCTTGTGATGTGCTCTAACAATGAACTCATTTCCATATTTGAATAAATGATACATGTTCTCATGGCGATGGAATATCTCTTTCCCTATCATCTTGTTACACAACATTTTGTCACCGTCCTTGCAATCCCTCGTCCGTTACATTGGAGGACTATTCCCGTGACCTATGAACGGTAAAATGTCTTTAAAAAACCTTCATGGAATCCTCTTGCATAAGGAAAAACATTCTCTTGAAGAAAATTTCCTCTGAAAAACCCTAAAAACAAATGTTTTAGCCTTGGCACTACTAGCCAGTTCATCCCTTGTGCCAATGGGGGAAATCCACACTATAGGCCACGCAAAATAGCACTCTGTCCCTGTGTTTCACTCATGACAAGCTTATTAAGGGATGTTTTTTAAAAATAAATAGTGGAAGTTTGATTCTAACAAACTCCTGAATGAATCATCAAAAGGATTTGAGTGGTTTGGCTCCATATATCCATGTATAGGAAGTGGTTTTCCACCTATCATAGAACCTTCCTAAGAGATAGGGCCTATCCCATGATTATAGGGATCCCAACTTCCTTTCCTCCATTTATAAAAGCTTGCCTTATCCATTAGCAAGCTAGCTAAACTTGTAGGAAGGAAACTATAGGCCGGGCAACTATTGAGGAAGTGAGCCCGAGAGAGAATCCCCATAAGAGAAAGCTTCGTCTGGGTCCCAATAGGATTTATCGAGACATGATCCGGCGCAGCTTCGGGAGGAGATAATAGCGTCGAGCATTTTTTGTTGTAATCTCCCTTTTGTCATTTATAATATAGGCGAAGGCGATTTTGGTTCCATTCTTGTGTTTTACTCTCTTATGTAATACAGCAATTATATCTTCTACGGCGATATATAGTTACATGCTTTTGGTATTACGTTGTATGTCGTCATTTCTCTGTGTGTGTATAGGTGTCCGGACGTGACGAATGGAAGGATTGTGATACGATTGGGCTAGGGACAAGGAGCGCCACTTCTTCTTCAGCGGCCACGTGGGATTTGAGGTAGGCTACTCATCGCGATATTTGTCTTTTTGTAACTAGGAACCAACGTCATTGCGTGACTTGACTGTTGTTAGACCCGATCTGGGCTAGTGGGATCGCCTCTGTCCACAGAGGGGATTTACCTCTTCAACAATTTGGTGACTCCGCTGGGGATTTAGTGGGAGTTAGTCCTTCCTCCTTTGGGTTTTTTTTTTGATTGATTTATTTTCTTTTCTGGTTCACCTTCCTTGGTGTTAAACCCCTGTTCAGCCCCTAGAAGACTAGATCCAGTCTTAGTTTGTCCTTTTTTATCATTTTACTAAGGTAAACCGGCTTGGCACGGTTTTGCTCCTGACAGTCGCGCCAACTGGCGCTTGATTGCTTGCTGTAAACGGGAATGAATGCCTTGTTTTGAACTCATGCTTTGGAAGTCCTTTTTGTACTTGACCTCATATGTCTTGTAGCCTTTTGAGGAATTTCGTTACAAAGTGTTTGAAACAACGATTGCATTCTTAGTGTTTGTTTGCATCCCTTTTGCATTCATCCTTCATTAAGAAGATTTGCGTTCATTTAGTTTTCGTCTTAGAGTTTTCTTTTCGTTAAAATGCATTAGATCACATTGCATTGAAAAGTATTTTTTGAGATACATCATTGAACTTAGATTACATCGTTTAATGATTGAAAAGTAAAAATCGCTTTGAGTGTATTCTCTTTCATTTGAGCACATACTTGTTCTTTCAAACGAAAAAGGAAATTGTGCATAGATTACAATTGCATAGTTTTCAAAAAAGAGGATTTTGCATAGATTACATTGCATAATTCGTATCATTGAATGTTTTAGATTACTTTTGGATAGTGAAAGTCATCTAGTTTGGAAAAATTTTGTTTGCAGTGTTGTTATTTGTTGCATCATTGTTTGAAGCTCTTCCCTTAACTAGATAACATTCATCAAATTGAAAGATTTCTTTCCTCATATAGTTGCATATAGGAGATTATGAGATCCAACATTTGATAGGGCCTTGAAATTGAAACGTAAATTGAAGATCAACTTTAAAATTTATTGAATTAACCTAAGGCAACATTGAAACATTAACAGAACATCTAGTAGTCTAAGGTAGAGAAGTGTTCCGACGTCTTTAAGCCTAGCAGCTGTCGCTCGCCATCTGGCTACAGAAAACGCTAGTACGAACTTGTGCTCCTCGTACCGTCGCGTATATAAAGGGAGACCCCATTAGGTTGCAATAATTTATCCATAGGAAGCCGAGTCTGCTGCCTCTTACCCGTGATACACTGAACACAACATTCGGAGAGATTACCTGCACATACGTTAAGTCCTTGGTTGATTTCTCTTTCATTTTTACCAAGGTGTATACTGCAGTTCACGAATATCTGGTACACCCATTTTCCTAGATTACCAGAGCAGTCACTTTGATCTTTACTGACTCTTTTAACTAAAAATATCATCGAGCTCTTGTCCTTTCAATATTGTGTCCAACCTGAAAGTGATAGAGTCATCTTTTGCTTGTTTCTCGACTCTTAAAATATGAAACAACAGAGTCTAGTTTCAGTATCTTAAAAATTAATTGCCCATGAAATATTCCTGGTTAGAATTTTTGTCCTTAGTGTTTTATTTCAAGGTTGTTTCCGATAGAAAATTTTCCGGAGTTTTCCACTCAAGGAGTCCCCTTTGAAGGGAGTCCTAGTCCTTTTCCTGCTTTAGGAAATGTTGGTGCTCCTTATATGGCCACGTTATCCCTCCCTGGGTTAACTGTTGGGTCGCTTGTTTGGTTGTTTTCAACCTCTTTGGTCTCAAGCGTTCCGGCTGCCGTATCATCCACTCCTCTGCCTGAGCAATGCCATGTTGATTCGAAGGTGGACCACTCCCCTTCTTCGCCTGTTTCTTCATCCTCATCTTCTACTTCGCCTGGTGAAAATTTGGATTATAGTACCTAGGTGGCTAAGAAGAAGAAGAAGAAGACTAAGAAGAAGAATTCAGATAAGCAAGAGGCTAATTATGTAGTTGTTGCTTCTAAAACCCCTACTCTCGATGAACCTTCCAACCCTCTACGGAAAGTTAAGTTCCCTTGCATGTTGTGCCAGGGAAACCATCTTCTTTGAGATTTCCTTGGCATTCCCAAGGTGCTAGAAGTATGGTCTAATGGTCATCCACCGTTTCCTTTGGCTTCCGGGAGTCAGTTTGGGGGCATGTCTTCAGCTAGTGCTGGTAAAGCTCCTAAGATGCAGGGTAAGCTCACCAATCCCTGTAAGTTGTGTAAAGGGCATCATTGCATTCACCTTTGTCCATATATGGATGAAGTCAAGAGAGTTTTGGACAACTCGAGTGTTTCTACACCATGGCTTATGGCTGGTTACAAGCAGCTTTGTTTGAGTCCTACACCAGATGATTCCACGATCAGTCAAGAGTCATCCTTGCTTGATCCCGCTCCCCCGGAAATTCACCATCATGAATCCATCCCTGACCAACCATTGGTCGTGGGATCGATTGATCTGGCCCCGTCTACAGTGCACAAGGTATTTTTCGTTGAGAGTGGATCTCACGTCCTTTAGGTTCTTCTTGTTTCTTCAGATTCCTTAGACTTGGAGAAAGATTCTCCTGTCCCTATATCTTAGGAAGCTATTCCTCCGCCTCCCATGATGGAGGTCCCAGATACCCCTCCATCCCTCAAGATGGAGGTCATGGAGGATGCTCCTTCTTATTCGTAACACCGGGGGGAAGACCATCTTGGTTCGATGGTATCCCCTCACGAGTAGTTTGTCCGCTTCCTTTGATTGGAGTTGATTTGCGGGATACGCTTGCTTTTGTGTCTTATGTGCCTTTTGAGATAATGACTAGGTGCAGTATTTAATGCGAGTACTCGTACCTAGCACTATTATACTTTCTGGCGCGTCTATTAGTATTTTATTCTCAACTACTTGACAAGCTTTTGGTTCGCTGCTGCTTATGCCTGTTACGCAGAATCTGTTGGCCTTTAACAGAAGAACTAGTCAACCGTTAGGGATTCTTCCGAAGTTCCGTGTTACTTTGGGAGAGAAAACTGTCCATATGGACGTGATGGTTGTTCCTGGCCCCTTGGAATTTAATTAACTCCTGGGTCATGATTATACTTATGCCATGGGAGCGCTTGTCTCCTCCCTCTTTCGTGTGATGTGTTTTCCGCACCAAGGTCGAATCGTGACCATTGATTAGCTTGCGTTCTTTGGTCCGAATATGGCAGCTAGTCCACCATCATCTCTACCAGATCTTTATCCGCCAGTTGTGTCATCCCCTCCACATGTCAATTATGTGGCTACCTGTCCTATGCCCGTATTCAGTGATAGTGCCGTTGTACATCGAGTGCTGGGGGCACTAGGTCCAGACTTCCAAGATGTTTTCCTTCCATCGGACGGGCAACCCTTGGAAGCTATGACTTCTTATTCATTATGATGAGGTCTGTTGGAGCATGGTTCATCTGCTTGTGTCAATCTCGTTAAAAAATGAAACAAGGTCTATTGGAGCATGGTTCGTACGCATAATGACTCCTTAAACCATGAAACAAGGTGGTGGAGCAAGTTCATTTTCTTGTGTCCAAGCTCCGGCAAAAAATCGAAACCAAGGTGTCCGCGGATGGTTCGTCTTCTATGTCAACCTCGTTAAAAAATGAATTAGCTCACGAGGATAGTTCTTTTAATGTGTCAACCTTGTTAAACAAATAGAGAAACCAGGTCTGTTCAATTCGAGTCTTTGATCGGATCTCGTAAGATCCCATATTGAGTCTTTCTCTTGATCTCGTAATTTGAACCTTCCTCCCATCTGCCTTTTTCATATGAAATTATTTGAAGCTTGGGGCATGTACCTCAAATTGAGTCACCACATCATAGGGCATGTATAGACTTGAGTCACCATCACAGAGGGCATGTACCTCAGTTGAGTCACCATCTTTGGGGCATGTACCTTGAATTGAGTCACCATGCTGGAGGCATGCTTACTTTTTCAAGCATAGTTTGTTTCTGTTTCAAGCTTGTGTAAAAATGAAACCGGTTTCAAGCATAGTTTATCTTTGTTTCAAGCTTGTGTAAAAATGAAACCAACTTCAAGCAGAGTTTCCTGATTTCAAGCTTGTGTAAAAATGAAACCTTTCCCATTTTACCCCTTGTGATTGTCATCTTATCAGCCTGTTTCTGCCAGATGAGCCTTGGTTTTCTCACTCCATTGTCACTATTTGCTTGGCCGATCATATGCCTTCACTTGGTTGTTTTACCCGTTCCTGAGGAACCGCTGCTATGAGTGGTCTTGTTAGCCAGCCTCTCGACCTTTATTTGTTCAGAGTAGTTCCACCATTACCGGAACTAGTTGCTACCCTTTATACCACTCGTTCCTCTAGGAGGAGTCATCTTTCAGCTCTTTTCTGACTCTCTAAACATGAAAAGATTGGTGAGTCGAAACATCGTTTTGAACTCGTTAAATTGGTATAGAGTACATCTACCCAGTATACGTTTACCCCTTTTTCGGGCTGGGATAGATTATTTACGAAAAAGGAATACCCTAGCCTATCGCGACTAGGAGGTTCTCTCAGACACAGTTTTATACCTTTCCGGATCTAAGGGACTATCTACGAAAAGGGACCATTGGAATTTTCTTTTCCGCTGTCTTTTCAAACTCTCTAAATATGAAAAGACGTCGAGTTCTTCCTTTGTCAGACTCGTTAAAAACTGATGACATCGGACTCCGTCGTAATGACGTTACTCAAGTTCCTCCTTCCTAGGGCTCGTTAAATGTACTAGGTCGGATTTGTCTGAAGGACAAACTTATGTCGCAAGAATATGCTATCCCCTTCAAGCTTGTTTCCAAAAAGAATTGGGTTACTCGCTAGAAATGGTGGGGGGAAATGGAACCAGTATCACCGTCGTGTCAACAGTATGTCGCTCTTGAACATGGCACTTGTCTGCATTTGTGTCGGGTTGGGGACATCTCATCTTGTTATCTTCTTGCCTTCGTGGGTTTGGGTAATCTCTTTTGACCGCTCATTTTCTCTTTTCCACGTCATCATGACCTCAGATCCTTTGATGTCAAATATTGCCAAATCCAGTGTCGTGCCACTCATATGTTCAAGAGAAGTTGGCATCTACAGTTTTCAACCTCCCTCTGATTCTCTATTGATCTTGATTCACAAACATCATGTTCCTCTATCTCATGTCGATGATGTAGGAAACACTATGGCCCACCTTCGATCAAGGTCACTTCCTATCGAATTCAGCTCATTATCTAGGAAGCTGATCTAGAGACTCCCTTCAGGTACCTTGGAGCATGCATGGCTTAATAATAGGTTCTTCACATTCGACGCAAGGTTTTCATTATTGGTCTTCAATCGCATGATTTCACAGGTGTTCGACGCCAGCTCATTGTTCACATTCCATGGATTGTACCTATAGTACCTTGAAAGCCATCCTCATTATTGGTGGTTCCTCTCGTGTTTGTTAACATATTTCATTATTGGTTGGTAATCAGGTGATGTTCTTGCGTTCGACTTCAGCTCACTTATTCGCATGCTCGGACTTGTACTATGTTCGGGTCGAGATGGAGCACAAGACCCTGGAATCTTGTCTGATAAAATCCAGGTTGTGGATTCTTTGTGGATTATCATGATTGATTACATGACTCATTTGATTGGATGGTTGCGACCATACCTGAGTCTACTTTTTGATCCTTCTTTGCTGGATGGCTGCGTCCATACCTTGGATCTCGATTATTGTACACTCTATTATGGATGGCTGCGCCCATACCACATATCATGTATCAGAGATATCAGTTGTATTTGTGTTTGCAGGTCTTCCGATGGCAGTGTTTTCCGTTGGGCGCGTTCTCATAAAGCATTTCACCCCTCCCTCTCTCTCGGACCTCATGCTTTAGGGGGCATATGTTACACAGCATTTTGTCACCGTCCATGCAATCCCTCATCCCGTACATTGGAGGACTACTCCCATGACCTGTGAACAGTAAAATGTCCTGAAAACACCTTCATGGCATCCTCCTGCATAAGGACAAACATTCTCCTGAAGAACATTTCCTCTGAAAAACCCTAAAAACAGATGTTTTAGCCTTGGCGCGACTAGCCAGTTTATCCCTCGCGCCAACGAGGGAAATCCACACTAGAGGGCATGCCAACTGGCGCTCTGTCCCTGTGTTTCACTCGCGCCAAGCTTATTAAGGGATGCTTTTTAAAAATAAATGGCGAAAGTTTGATTTTAACAAACTACAGAATGAATCATCAAAAGAAGTTGAGTGGTTTGGCTCCAAATCTCCATGTATAGGAAGTGGTTTTCCACCTCTCATGGAACCTTACTAAGAGATAGGACCTATCCCATGATTATAGGGATCCCAACTTCCCTTCCTCCATCTATAAAAGCTCGCCCTCTCCATTTTCTAGCTAGCTGAACTTGTAGGAAGGAAACTATAGCTGGGCAACTATTGAGAGCTAAGCCGAAGAGAACCCCGTAAGAGAGAGAGCTTTGTCCAGATTCCCAACAGGCTTTGTTGAGACATGCTCCGCTGTAAGCCCCGCCGAAGGAAGATCATAGCATCAGATCATTTGGTTGTAATCTCCCTTTTGTCATTTATAATATAAGCGACTCTAATTTTGGTTCCATTCTTGTGTTTACTCTTTTATGTGATGCAACGAATTATATCTTCTCTGACTAATATATAATTACTTGCTTTAAGTATTACGTTGTATGTCGTCGTTTCTTTGCATGTGTACAGGTGTCCAGACGTGGCGAACTAAAGGACTGTGATATGTCAGGCTAAGGACGAAGAGTATCGCTTCATCTTCAACAACAGCAGTGTGGGATTTGAGGTAGGCTACTTATCGCGATCTTTGTCTTTCTTGTAACTAGGAACCAATGTCATTGCGTGTTTCGATTGTTGCTAGACCAACTCTAGGGCTAGTGGGTTCGCCTCTGTCTGCAGAGGGGATTTACCTCCTCTGACACATACAAGTAAGGAATCCCCAACACAATACCTACTATGTCAAGAAAAACCAAATCTAATTCAACTATGTCAACAAAATTTGTAGTGATTGCAAACCGCAATATACATTTCTTTGAAACCTGTAAATTTGCATCCCTACAAATCAAACCCAATGGATATAATTTTTGATGTGGTATGGTCTCAAGGTTAATTTTCTTGACCAAGTGTTCAGAGATCAAGTTTGCTTGTGACCCACTGTCAAACAATGTGTCAATATTGATATGTTTGGATATGACCCTCACATGAAATAGTTCTATTCTTTCCTCTTCATTCAGAGTGTTTATATGACATTTTGATGTACTGGTACTAGGTTTAGTTTCAATTTATTTTCCCTCCATGTTCTTCAATCCCATGGTTGTAATCTTAGATTCGTCACCTAAATCAAATCCTAAATCATGTTGATTTGTAGTTGTAGTTTTCTATTTCCCTTTGTTATTGGGTTTCTTTGGCCTCATTTCAGGATGTAATTTCCAACAATGAGTTTCGTCATGGCCTTATTTTGAACAATGTTTACAAACCAATTTTTCTCCCTATTTATTAACATATGAATTATTTTCGTTTTTACCTTTTGAGGTCTTCTCTTTGGCTTTACCCTTAAAAGGTTTCTCTCTACCCTCTTCAGAAATCTTCTTCCCTCTAGCTTCTAGATGTGTGGCCTGAACACACACTTCATCTATACTGGTGGGGTTAAACATGGTAATAGTATGTTTTAGGTAGCTATGTAAGCCTCCTATGTACTTGAGCAAAGTATCTTGGCTCTGCAAATCTACCCTAATAAGAGAGCTCTTCTCCTAAATTCTTGGGTGTATTTTTGCACATTTTGTCCCTTCAATTGCCTAAAGTTCTGCCAGTTCATGATGGATTTATGAATATGAGCTAATGGATAAAAATGTTTTTTTATAGCATTAATGAAATCTGACCATGATAGAATAATATTACCATGTTTCTTGATCTCCTACTTTGTCTTGGATTCCCACCAAACAAGTGTTGCACCTTCCATTCTCAATGAAGCTAATTGAATTTTGGTATCATCATCTTGAAGGTTATGGATTCTCAAATAGACCTCCAATTGCCTGATCCAATTATCAAGATTTTCTACATTGACTTCACCATTAAACATTGGCAATTCAAACTTAACATCAAGTTTTAAAAAAGGACTTTTACCAGTGTTCTTTGACTTGTGTGGCTGATGTAATTAAGAATAAGTAGATGATGATGATGATGAGGGTGAGGATGATGGTTCTCCTTTGCCTCCATTTCCTCCATTTCCCTTATTTGACTTATCTTCATCATTGTGACCTCCTAAAGAATCTTTTCCTTCCTTGTGAAGTTTAGATCCTTCTCCTTCTAGTCTCTCATTCCTTTCTTGATAAAGGATTCTAACCATCTCAGTCATTTCAAGAAATGCTTTCCTGAACACTCTTTCTTCCTCTTTAGGGTCAACTTGTTCATGGATTTTTCCTTCCTCTGGAGGTATGCTTAAAGTAGCTTCTGCTTCTTTAGGAGTTGAACTAGGTGGTGGAGATTGTGGCAATCTTTCTCTCCTTTGTTGTGGCTCCCTTTGAAACCCTTCTGCTTCCACAAATTTGTCTTCTCTTCTCTTGAGCTTGATCCTTGTAAGCATATGAAACTTGCAAATAGTTAAACACTTCTTTGCACTAAAAAAAACCAGAGAATAAACTCTAGCTCTGATACAAACCTGATCTGAAATGACTGTATTAGTTTTGCTGTGATAAGTTTTTTTTTAGTTAAAAAACATGTGCATACTTGTCTCATTACTTTGCATAAGGATTAAGTATTTTAACCATGAATTGTATATGATTTTTAGTGAATTAGAAGCATAAAATAAGCTTAAATAACACTTAAAAACAGTGTAAAACAGAGAAATAAATCACCACATATAATTTACACAACAGACATGATGAATAAGTTCAACCATCCTGGGCTACATATGCTGGTCTAGCTCCCAATGGCATGTCCATCTTTCATTATGCTCAAAATGTTTTACATACATGTAGTTACAGTGCTCCAATGGTTTTTTTCTCTGCACCAATGGCTCCAGAATGCTCCAATTAGACAATAATGACTCTTCATTCACTTAGAATGGGCGAATATTGAGTCTCCTACTCTTTTGCCCAGTTACACCTAGAAAAACTCCACTAAAAGTGGAGAACTCAACTTAACTGGAGTTATAATAGTAGATTCCGCCAAAAAGGTGTGTTTGCCTAAATCGCTGCCAAATTTAACTGTAACATTAAAGGTTAGTGGTTGGGGTGGCCACATGCACACCCCAAACTCGCGGCCTAACCGTAATAGTCGGCGGAACCCATGGTAATAATTGTGGTGATAAGTTTGAACTTCAGTTTGAATGTTGATGTTAGCGGAGACCACGGAGAGATAACGTTTTAGAACCCCATGTGACCACCTATGCGGATATGTTGGCCGGATAACGGGTTAGAGGTTAGATGACCACGAAGTTTTATGTTAACATATGACCACCAATTTCGGGGATCGCTGGCGGGTTGGGACCGCCGGCGGTCCCCAATCCCCATACTCCATTACAATAAAAATTAAATAGAACCCGATAAATCTTTTCGTTAAGATTCATCATGTGGCTCGGGTTTTTAGACATGCGCGTGTTCTACCGGAGGTTCAGGGTTCAATTCCTGCAATTCCTAAAAAAATTTAACAAACCATTTAGGGGACACGTGGCAGCCTCATGGCACCCTTTAATTGGTCCTCCAAAACCCATTCAATGAATAGAAATGTGACACATGTCATCCCATGATTGGTTCTAAGGAAAGGAACATTCCTCATAATATTCCCCTTTTGCTGACTGTACCTCCACCCTGCTGACTGTGCATCCTAGTCAAACCTGGTCAACCTGTTGCAAATTTTACCTGTTTTCCATTTCAATCAGAACGCGATATCTCCCTCATACGACATCGATTTTTTGAACCTTTTATGGCTCCAGAATCAGGAATATGAGATATACGCAACCATTCTAGTTTCAACCCAATCCTGTAACTTTGAATTTTGAGAAAAATTTATGAACTCCTAATCAAGATCAAATCATTGGAGACAAGAGTGTAGGAGTCCAAACTAGAAGACAACTAGCTGAACATACTAAGGAAGTGTAACTAGCCATGTTTTCATAGATAGAACCAGAGAATTTCGATGAAGCCATCAAAGACAAAAATTGGGTAAATGCTATGAACAAAGAATTAGACCAAATTGAGAAGAACAAGACCTGGGAGTTAATTCCAAGACCTGTTGGGAAAAATTTTGCTGGCACAAAGTGGATATTCAAGAATAATATGAATGAACAAGGTCAGGTAATTAGAAATAAAGCTAGACTTGTATGTAAGGGATATTCTCAAATCGAAGGACTTCACTATGATGAAACTTTTTCCCCTATAGCAAGAATGGAAGCAATTAGAATGTTTTTGGATTTTGCATGCTATCATGATTTAAAGGTATATCAAATGGATGTGAAGTCTGCCTTCTTGAATGGATATCTAGAGGAAGAAGTCTACATGAAACAACCTGAAGGATTTTCCTTATCAAATAAACATGACTATGTGTGCAGATTAAAGAAAGCCTTATATGGTCTCAAACAAGCACCATGTGCATGGTTTTCTAGGTTGGACAAGTACTTTCAAAAACAAGGTTTCAAGAAAGGAGGAGTAGACATCAATCTATATATAAAGGCTGATGAAAATGAATTCTTAATTGTAGTAGTATATGTATATGACATCATGTTTGGTAGAAACAAGGATGAGTTAGTAAAAGGATTTGCGGAAGAGATGAAGTCAGAATTTGAGATGTCTATGATTGGAGAGCTTACCTTCTACCTAGGAATTCAAATTATAAAAAATAACAAAGGTATATTCATTTCACAAGAAAAATACTTAAGAGACATCTTAAAAAGATTCCAAATGGAAGACTACAAACCTGTGTCAACTACCATGATCACTGGATGCACGTTATGTACTGATGATGGATCCGTAGATGTAGATCAAAGACTTTACAGATCTATGATAGGAAGTAGTCTATACATAACTGCCTCTAGACCAAACATTATGTTGGTAGTAGGACTTGTGGAAATATATCAAGCAGCACCAAAACAAAATCACATGCTAGCAATCAAGAGGATATATAGATACCTGAAAGAATTAAAATTGACATCATATACAGATGTAGATTGGTCCAGCTTTGTGGATGACAAGAAAATCACAAGTGGAGGTGCATTCTATTTGGGAGAAAGTCCAGTGGCATGGTTAAGCAAGAAGCAACCATTTTTCTCTCTATCTACAGCAGAAGCGGAATACATAACAACAGTAGCTTGTTGCACACAAGTAATGTGGATGAAAAAAAAATTCCAAGACATGAAGGTAAGCATCACTGAACCTATTTCTATCAAATGTGACAACACAAGTGCAATAAGTATATTAAAAAATTCAGTACTTCATTTGAAAACCAAGCACATCCCAATAAACTACCACTTCCTCAAAGAACAAGTAGCAAAGAAAATAGTAAAGATGGAGTATGTGCCAAAAAAGGAACAAATAATAGACATATTCACAAAACCTCTTGCTAGAGAACCATTCGAATATCTAAGAAACAAGCTAGGGGTAGTGTATGTAGATTATATTCTTTGATATGATATAAAAAAAAATGATGATGTAAATACACCAACAAAGGCTGCCATATAAGGAACAGAAACAGTGCAGTAGACAAATCAGTATCAGGCAAGAAACATCATTCGAGGGGGAGAGCAGCCCATAAAATTTGTCACAGAAGAGCTAGAACTATGGAGCTGGTAAAGATCTACAAAGGATCATTACACTGTATGTCTTTCTACAAAGTGTTAACAATGAAACAAAATTTTATTAAGAAGGATGAATAAGAGAAATGGTTATCATGATTATATCATTACATCATTCATCAATTGGTATTTGGAGCAAGCAGCCTGCCTTTCAGTAGAATTCAAAGTGTTCTCCCAAAAAATCTTATACACCAGTCTGGAGCAGTAAGGTATAAAGTCAGAAGAAGAAATCCTATACACAAATCAGAGAGAAGTAATGCAAAGATGGAAACTACATTGGGAAATCTGCAACCCTTTTCCACTGATGTCAAAGGGGGAGGAAAATCAAGAAGAAGAAGAAAGGCTCTTCTGAAAAGGAAGCAGAGGAAGAAAGACACCTCTCAGAATGAAAGGGGGAGGAAGTATTGGAGGAAGCATTTGAGTATTGGTGGATGTGTTTCCATCAATTCCAAAGGGGGATACTGTTGGAAATATTGTCATTGATGGAAAAGGAGCACAAAGGAGTAGCACCACAACTATCACTAAGGAAAAGGAGTAGAGAAGCAACAGAAATAAGGCAAAGAAGAAGATTAGGCAATAATGCAGTAAGAAATCATAAAAGAGAGGCGAGGAGCAACATTATACCATCAGAAAAGGCAAAAGAGTAAGAAACAAATCATGAATTCTGGATTCAGAGAAGCAATACAGAATGGTGGTATGTATTCTAGATTGAAATAGTGATTAAGGGGTGAAACAAGCGTGATGATCCCAGAGGAGTGAATAACAAACAGAAGAACAAGCTCAAGAGATATCAACACTTTTAAAAACTGAATAAAGCTCAGGAAGGATAACAGAGATGCAAAGTAGTGGTTGTCGTAGAAAGTAGAGAAATCAACTAAGGCATAAAAGACTTAGAATAATTCCAAAGGAGGAGTCAGACGGTGAGGATCGAATCACAGAATTGAAGTTTTAATATTAAACGACAAATATGTGGATGCATGTCGAGCGAAGAATGAAAGCTCACATCACAAATTAGCAATTATAGTGTTTATGTGTTAAGGACTTCACAAGTTAAAAAATAACTCGCGATGCAGTAAGAATTGAAACTTGTGATGCGTTAAAGGGAGGAGCCACATGTTGGCACCGCAATCTAGTGCATATCACACATCGGCAGTTTCAAATTTTAGCATTAATACATCGCAAGGTAAATTATTTTGGTTGCGATGCGATGAGGACATGAGATGGCGGGTGAGACGGTACAATGGGGCCATTAGATCTGCCGAAGATCTACGGTGGAGATTACAGCGCAATTTCACATCGGCATTTGTTTTGTTTAGTTTTTAAAGGTATCTATTATAAGTTGTGAACTGCAAAGTGGAGAAACCTGCGAAGTGCGATTGCTTCCAATTGGTCACCGTGTTGTGGTACCCTACAACAAAATTTAAGCATGTATGCATGTTGTTTTGGGAGCGATTGCATTTTGTTTAAAGTGCCGATAAAGTGATTGCATATCACATATGTTAAGATGAAACTTGTTAGTGCTATGAACTAAATATTGTGAAGTGCGACAAGAGCTTGGATGCGATGTAGTGAAATAGTCAAATTGCAAAGGATGTCAAATCTAGATGTAAAGCCTTTCTAGTGTTAAGTCACATAGGTGGTGGAAAAGGGAATTATAACGTAAAAATTTTGATACACCAAAATGCGATATGAGACCAAACGTGATAAATTTTGAAGTTAAGATTTGATGTATTTCAAGTCCGAGGCTATGTGGTTTTATGAAGAAAACGTTGCAAGCAGAGGAAAAATCAGTTTACGAAGAAAAGACTAAATGCAGGCAAAAGACTCAGGTGTATAAAGAAAATTCTGAACAGGAGTAGACTCTTGTAAGACTCGACTCTAAGTGCAGAACAACGTCATATAGATGCGGCTGTGAGTTAAAAAGGAAAGGCTGAACGCAAGAGAAAATACTCTCGGCAAGTGACCCGACACTTGTGCAGAGGTGTTATGTGGCTGCTATAGTTTGATAACAAAGACTGAACGTGGGAAGAAGAAGACTCGAGTAAGTAAACCAACACAGAGCAAAGGAGCAGAGAAGAGCATAGAATGTTGCAGGTAAGATATGCAATAGGCAGAGGCGGTGTAAAACATAAAGGCATGGGTCAAGTCAGGCTAAGGCAGTAATGATGCAGCACAATTGGAAATATAACTGCATAAACATAAAAGACAAAGGGAAAACAAGCAGAAGAGGAAAAACACAAAGAGAAACTAAGAAGCTGAAAGGGCTGAGTGAAATATTTGATTGTAACTGTAAATATATTAATTATTTTATATTGTTTGTGATGCAAAGGCAAGTTGCCAAGGCAAAGAAAAACTCCAATTTAATACTGAAATGAGTGGATATATCGTTGTAACATCCTGAATATGTTGAGTGAGGAAATGAGTGGGTGGAAGGTAAGAGTCATGCCTGTTCACTTCATATTCCCATATATAATGCAAACAACCATGAAGTGATCTGTATAAATGATATTATTGTAATATTCATAGAGATATTATAGAGTGGAAGAATGAGAGAGAGCAGATAGAGAAGTTTTGCATATCCAGAGCTGATATGAAGAAGATTTGAAGGCTAGAAGCGCAACAATGAAGAAGGAGTAAAACAGAGCTGATATCCAGGTAAATCAACATATGATTTTATTGTAGTGTGAGGAAGTTGGTGCTTCCATATCAAGTTGTAGCTTGATATATGTCCAGTTGTGTCTGGTTGAGGTAGGAGCCTCCTGTGGGTTGTAGCCTACAAAAAATAGATGGGAGTTGGAGCTTCCTTGCAAGTTGTAGCTTGTAGAATTTGAGGTAGTAGCTTCTTGTAGGTTGGAGCCTACAGAAAATCAGTGGTGAGAGGGAGTCAGAGCTTTCCTTTGCATCACAACAATAATAAGATGTGGTTTTCTCCCTTATGGGTTTCCACTTATATCTGTTGTCCATGTGCATGATGATTATGTGTTGATGTTCTGTATTTAATCTACATAATGCCTGTTGCTCACATATTAAGATTGTTGTTTCATTATATATTAAGTTGATAATGTAATGAAGGTGTAAATAAGTTTAAAGGAGATTTTAAAATTCCGTGATTTTATTAAACTGATTCACCCCTCCCCCTCTCTATTTATCTAAGGGTTTAACATTAATTAACCATTAATTTGTTAGAGATGAGAAAGGAAAAAGTATCCTCTTGTTCTTGATTATTTACTTGTGATCATATTTAGTTATTATTATGTTCTTATTATCTTTCTTCTTATTATTTCATCAAGAAAATATAAAAACAAATACAAATACATCAATGACACTAGATGTAGGCCAAAATCCAAGGAAAAAACCCCTCGAGGGGAAAACCCAGTCAGTAATTCTTCCTTCAGTAGTGATTCTTGAAACTCTAGACCTTGTCCTATACTTCCTCCACACCAAGTTGACCTTCCTTGTGATCCTTCCTGAATATGGAAGCAACAACAACAGTAGCAGCACTGTGATGACTTGGAACTTCGACCTTGATTCTTGATACTTTGATATTGAGGTAGAGACTTCAATATAGCTTCAAAGACTTCAATTTAGGCTCAATACAATTTCTCCAAGCAACATCATTGAGCAAAACAAACTTCGACTTCCTCCTCCCTTGGCAGTGACACCTTGGGAGCAACTGATGCAACAACTATTGAATTTTATTTTTGAGAACTTCAATCTCCCAAAATATAGCTACAAATTTAGAGAGAGGGGTGCCAAATTTTTTATTTCCTTCAACTCTATAAGTGTGTCCAAAATAGAATCTAGAAAGTCGTTCTCCTTAATTTCACAATTTATCCTTGTTGCAGCTGCAAAATTGAATTTCTGCGTTGGAGTGAATTGTCTCCAAGTTAATTAGATCTACTTGTATATATAGCCTTCTCATGGGTTTGAATTACTGGATTTGAGGCTGACTTGATCACCTTAACTCCACCTTGATGTGGAGGCTTCATAAATCATATTTTACTCAATACTTGACCTATTTTCATGATTCAAAAGCCTAATATGGATCAATTTATATCTGCAATAATCATATAGACTCAAAATAAAACCTAGAAGTCCACAATAGGGACTTTAACCTAAAATAAATATGACCCAAGCATGAAACCCATGCTTTAATACCTCATTTAATAATTGTATAAAATTATTTTCTTTATTCTTTTGACAAGTACAATAAGTATTGACTCAAGTACAATTTATGAAGACCGAACCTAGTTACATTCTTCAACAATTCCTCTTAACTAGGGAGGTATTAATAACTCAATAATACAAGGTAGATATCAACTATATGACCTATAAAGAATATTTAGACACTTAAATGTCACAAACTAGATCCCTGACTAGGGAACTCTATCCATTTTCCACTCAATAGTTTAGGCATCACAATGCCATGGACTAGGTTCCTAACCAAGGAAATATATCCAAGTGGGACTAATAAGGACTAAATATTTCAGCCTCTATAGATCTTGTTGTACCAATCAGCCCCCCCCCCCCATTCGGATTTTGGATATAGTCTCTTTTCCTCTTTCACCGCTACCCCTCCCAGCATCAGAAATACATTTAAAAAGGGCTAAAGTCCACTTTTTAAAGATTATATAAGGTCTAGCCCCCTTCGCCTCCCAGCTCCGCGCCTTCCTTTTTACATATAACCAAGCACTGCCCCATTAAGTGTTTATCGCAAATCTCAAAATCGCGTCATCGCAAAAGCGCAGTTTCTCTCGCGCATTATCCCCCATCATCGCATTTTTCATTTTTGCGATATGCGCTCACCACGCCCATCGCATAGCGCAGGCGCGAAATTTTGGCTATTCCATTCTTCTTTTATCGCATTTTCCCCTCTTGCGATCCTGCGACACGCGCTCCGGGTCCCACCTTTAAAGCCTTCATTCCGCTGTCTTGTCACGTCCTTTCTTTGTAACTCCTCCAAGGGTTAGTCTTCTGAGTTTCCACGCCATCAGCACCCGCCCTCCACTCTTCGTTGTATGCCTACATGTCACGCGCGGTTTCTCCGTTGTTCACATACTCTGGTCATGTGTCACACCTTTGCGTTTTCATTTAAAGTCTCCTCCCTGCGTCGTTATATCATCCGCTCATATCTTTGCCATCACCTCCATCAGTCTCACTGTGTCCACCTTCTGTGTCATCAGTTTTATTCAATAAGTTTTGGTTTTTGCAGGAACTTGCGGTGGGAACAAAATTAGCGGAAAAGATCCAGAAGTCACTATGATGTGACCTCCATTAAAGAAAGGTACTTCAATCCATGGAACTCTCCAGAGAGAAAATTAAAAGGAACGCATTTGGACAGTCGAAAACATTAATGCAGCAACAGAGTATTTATGAAGAAGCAATAAATTCAGGGTCCAGCTCGAAAGAGGTTCCGAATTTGAATTCAAAATCTGAAGATCGAAAGTACCATGTACAGGAGCAGGCGCCACAAGGTTTTACTGCCGCAGGTCTTCCTCCTCCAGAAAAAGGCCGAACGCTCTCATATTTTATTATTTATATCTTGTGTATAGATAGATTCGCATTTCCAGCATTCATTCCAGAAATAAATTGTAAAGTACAAACAATTATATTCCGTCGTTTCATAGTGTGGGCGCGAACATTTTCCGCCATTTGATTCAAAATAAGTTATTAAATGCTTTCTATCTACCGCCTCCTCTAGAATTCTCTATCTCTTCTATAAAAGCTAGAAAGAAAGACATTGTAAGGGTTCCAGACTTCTGTTAGCAAATGGTGCAGCGAGAAGACTTATGTATTCATCTTGTAATATTTCTGTATGAAGTTTCAGAGCCCGTAGGGTCTCAGTGAGGAGGGGTTATAACTGTATTGAGGATTCCGGTCTTTGGTATCTCGCAGTATGTAACTTTTCTTATGTGTTAATACATTATCTCTTTTCATGCAAATTATCTTCTTGTATCATGTTCTAGAATGCGAGTGGCTCACTAGTTTGCAGTAAGGATTCATCTTAAGTGGTGCCCTTTCCGGAATTACTCAAGCGCTTTAAATAGGCCTAGAAGTGATATGCTGTTCCATGTTCACTCTTTCATATTTTCTGCTATATTAGTGGCTTAAGGATTCGTAAATCGGTGCGCCCTTCTGCCAGTAATATCTTCTTATGTTTCCTCACTGCACTCACTTCCTAATATTTGATTTCTGTGATATATTATTTGAATCGGCCCTCTTTACAGTAAGCGGTCTCTTAACTGTCTGATGCGTTCATGCTGAAGTGTTACATGATGTTTTTACATTATTCTAATCTTTGTATCAGTTTCTGAGAGAGATTGGTCCCATTCAAATTTAGTTTCCTTGTTTCAAACAAGAGATAGTAAGCGAGCTCCTTGGACTGACAACCCAAACTATAAAGGGCTCCTTGCTATATTAAGATGTCCTAGGCACTGGTCTATGGCAACTCTAGGCTGTCTCTAGGGGGGTGACAAAATCATCCACAACATCTTTCTGGCGCCGTTGCCGGGGAACGAATTCAAGAATATCTGTTTCCCTGGGTCTCGACAAAGTAATTTTCACTCTCTAATCGGGTGAGCATAGAGAGTTGAAGAGTTGCGTATCTCTCACCTTGGTGACTCCACTGGTCTTTATTTGGTAAATTTTTATTGGTAGTCCTGGCTCCTCACAAGCCGCATTTGAGGTCAGATACAACCCAACTGAAAACCCCTTATGTGTCTGACCCAGAGAAAATCATTCGTAAAGGAGTTTGGAAGGAGAGGAAGTCAGCCCGTCCTGAAAATTTTGAGTGTTTCGTTGAAAATTATCCGCCCTCTTCTTCTCAAGAAGTTAGAACAGAAAATCCCGAGTTTGGTTTAGAGACTCCATGTAGCGGAAGTGCCTCAATTGGAGAAGAATCCTATCCTGTTTTCGAGGCTGAAGAAATTAAAGAAGTCACCGAAGTAGCTCCTGTTAACCGAGAATTATTCCCACCCACGCCTCAGACCTCTGTGCAATATATTCCCATTGTTATTCATACTCCGCTTCCTCCCACTCCTCTCCCCTCATTTGTCTCTCAGACTGTTGTACAACCCCCACCTCCTCCAATGGCCAATGTTCCTGCTTTCCTATTGAACAAATATGCGCCCCTGGCCTTGCCTCAAGCACTGAATGACATGCCACAGGATTACCTGAAAATTTTGCCGAGATTTAATGGAGAGAATGAGATAGATGTGCAGAGACATCTTGAGACCTTCTGCTCTTTCGCGGAAAACTTAAATGTTGAACATTTGGATGTGGTCTTGAGGTTGTTTATGCAGTCTTTAGAAGGTGAAGCCAGAAAATGGTTTAAGACATTGGCAAACTGCTCAATAACTACATGGGACGTTATGGAGAATACCTTTCTTAGGAAGTGGGGAGAGAAGAAAGACCACGGTCAATGTCTCACTGAATTTAACACTATGAAGAAGAAACAGAATGAAGGAGTAGCCGAATTCATCAAAAGATTCAACAAGTTATATCTGAGCTTGCCTCCCGAGATGAAGCCTCATGAAGCTGCTGCTAAGATAATTTTTATAGCAGCCTTTGACTGTGATTTTGGTTTTGCATTAAGAGAAAGGAAACCTGCCAATTTATATGATGCACAAGAAGACGCTCTGGAACTAGAAGCAAACTTTGCCTCCACTGGGAAACTGAAAGGGAAAGTTGAACAAGATATCAGGAGGAAGGGCAAAGAAGAGATTTATGCTTTTAATCAGAAAAAAGATTCAGAAAAGTTGGATGAAATAAGTAAAATGGTAAAGAAGATGGTTAAGATGGAACTGGAGATGAAAAATGCAGCTCCCAAGAACTGTTATAATGCTCCAAACAGAGGATACAATCCCCAGTATAGAAGACCACCATTGCAGATCCTGCCCAGAGAAATAAAGGAATCACAGGATCAGGTACCTCATCCCTTATACCTGGAAGGGCCAGCAGATGACCGCACTGGAGACACAGCTTATGGATTAGAAAATTCAAACATGGCTTTTTCAAATAATGATGATATGGAGTGCCCGTTGCATGATGAAGAAGAGGAAGCAGAGATCGATCATTACTGTAAGCAGTTTGCTGATTTCATGGAAGCCCAATTCAACGTCAAATATGATCTCAGATCCTCGAGGAAGAGGACCAGAACTCAGGAGCAAGAGGAAGAACCACCTTAGGAAGAAGCATCTGCTCAGAAGGAATCAGAAACAAAGAAGAGCGTGGAGAAAGGTAAGAGTCCTCTAAATACTTCCTTACAGTCTAATATTCAGATTCCTTCTTCCTCAAAAATAGTCAATCCTCCTAATACCGAGCCAATATCAAAAGAGATTAGGTCTTCAGTTGAAAATAAGGAGTCAAAAGAAGTAGTTATGGAAAAGCCCACATCGGCTTTCAATTTGCAAAAAGAACTTGAAAAGATTAAGATTCTTGTCCCATTGACTGAGTTATTAAAACAGCCTGTATATCAGTCCCAAGTTACTTCTTTTATACTTCCTCCCGAAATACCAATCGTGCCTGATAGTTTAAATCTTCAAGAAGAAAGACCCATGGTAGTCTTTGGCCCACACGTCGAGGAGATAGATCCTTCTACTCCTCCCCTTTATGTATCCCTAGTCGTACATGACCTGCTATTACATAATTGCATGTTAGATTCTGGGGCTTCCCATAATCTTATGCCCTTATCTGTCATGGAGCAACTAGGACTGCAGATTACAAGGCCATATAAGGATTTATATTCATTTGATTATAAAAGGGTTAAATGTTTGGGAATGATAAAAGATTTAGTGGTCAATTTAGCTCAAATCCCAACAAAAAGTGTGGTCATGGACATTGTGGTTGCTGATATCCCAGCCCGCTTTGGCATGCTGTTGTCAAGGTCCTGGGGTACAAAGATTGGGGGATCAATTAAATTGGATTTAACATATGCTACTGTCCCAGTTTTTGGAGGGCAAGAGAGGAGGTTGTATAGAGAGACTAGATTTGTTAAAATGGTAACTAAGGCTGACTGCTCAGATAATTCCCCAGTTTATAACAAAGAGGGAGACTTTTCATGTTTAATGTTAGAAGAAAATCAGAATTATGCTCGTGAACCCCTTTTTGGCCAAACCCAAGCTAAGCAACCTAGAGGAAGTCAGGAATCAGAAATATGGACTTTGCATTTTGATGGGGCAAATTCCAGGGAAGGTAATGGAGCTGGAGTATTGTTGATTTCTCCTACAGGGAAGTGGGTACCACTGTCCTTTAAACTGGAATATGAAGCTACAAACAATGTAGCTGAATATGAGGCACTATTACTGGGGCTGCAAACAGCTAGGAACATGGGCATCCAATGCCTGAAGGTGTTTGGAGACTCTGAACTGGTGGTCAGACAGATTAAAAATGAATGTCAAACTAAGCATCCACGGCTCAGAGCATATAGAAATGAAGTATGGGACATGATAGAAAACTTCTTCTCAGCATTCAACATACAGTTCATGCCCCGGGAGCAAAATAGAATAGCAGATTCTCTTGCTGTAGCTGCCAGTACTTTCCATCCTCCTCAGAACCCGCTTTTAAGATATGAAGTGGAGGTATGGTATAGACCATCCATTCTAGACAATATTAAGCATTGGCAGGTATTCGAAGACGATGAACAGATGAAAAGATTTATGGAGACTGTGGGAGAATTCTCCAATATGGAGATTGATGATAACGAAGAGGAAGAAGTTGAAAATATTTCAGAAAATAAATGGGAAGATAATATAGCAGGAAGTAGAGTGCTGCAGCTGAAGGGTAATGTGATACCTAGAGGGTTGGTACCTCTAGAAAGGTTATTTAATAAAGACGATGTTCCGATGCAGCCAAACAAAGTAGTAGAAGAAGATCAAGTGGGAGATTTGAATCTGGGTACCCTACCGATCCCAAATGATAAATTATCTAAGAAAGTCCCGTAAGATTATAAAGAAAAATATTTGAAGTTATTTCAATCTTATAAAGATGTTTTTGCTTGGTTCATCAAGACCTAAAACTTTTGATGTAAATATAATGCAACACAAGATTCCACTCAGGGAAGATGGCCACAAGCAGAAGTTTGGCAGATTAACTCTTTTCTTCTTCCATCCATTGAAAAGGAAATTAAAAAATTGTTGAAGGCCAAGATAATCGTGCCACTAGGGTACTGTAATGGATAGCGACTGTATGAATCCATCTCGAAAGAAAAATGGAGAAATAAGGCTGTGCGTGGACTTCAGAAATTTGAATAGAGCATCTCTCAAGGATAATTATCCACTGCCTAAAATGGACCACATCCTGTAGAAAGTGGTGGGAGCATCCAGAATGTCAATGATGGATGGATTTTCAGGCTACAATCAGGTGGTTGTTTTCCCGGAAGATCAGAAGAAGACTGCATTTACTACACCATGGGGAACCTTTATGTATGCCAGGATGTCATTTGGACTGATTAATGCAGGCGCTACTTTTCAAAGGGCAATGGACATAGCCTTTGTTGGAGAGCAGGACAAGTTTCTGGTAGTGTACCTCGATGATATAACAGTATTTTCGAAGAATGATGATGAGCATATTGAGCATTTGAGAAGAACTTTTGAAAAATGCAGGAGGTATGGCCTGTCCCTCAATCCTCAAAAGTCCTTATTTGCATTAGATGAGGGTAAACTTTTAGGGCACATTGTAACAAAGGATGGAGTCAAAATAGACCCAAAAAGAATTGAAGTAATAAACAGCATTCCTTTGCCAAGGAATAAGAAAGAAGTGCAGGTGTTTTTGGGTCGAATAAATTTTTTGAGAAGATTCATTCCTAACTATGCTGAGATAGTTAGGCATATAACCAATATGCTGAAAAAGGACAATGAAGTTAAGTGGTCCCAGGAGTCTAGAGATGCATTTACAAGAATAAAACAGGCATTTGCTGAAGCTCCTGTACTAGCAGGACCAGATTATAGTAAGCCATTTATGGTATTTTCATTTGCTTCACCTCATACAATTGCTGGAGTATTATTGCAAAAAAATGAAGAAGGATATGAACAGCCCATAGCATTCTTCAGTCAGGTGCTGTATGATGCTGAATTGAAATATAACATACTGGAGAAGCAGGCATATGCCCTGGTAAAGTCCCTTAAAGCTTTTAGAGTTTATATTTTGCAATCCCATATTATTGCTTATGTTCCCACAGCAGCTGTAAAAGAGATTCTAGTTCAGGGAGATAGCGAAGGCAGAAGGGGAAGATGGATTGCAAAAATTCAAGAGTATGATTTGGATATAAGGCCTACTAAATTGATCAAAGGACAGGGGCTTGCCAAAATGTTGTCTGAATCTAATCATCAAGCTCTGGGCATCAATCTATCCATGGTAGCAAATGAAGAATCAGAAGAAGAAGAGGAGCAGCAAGGACTAGAAATGGCCACTCAAAAGATACATGTGAAATATCTGAAAACTGTCTCCAGGCCAGCAAATAGTTGAATATCTTTTAACTCTAAGCCGCCCTCCAAGTTGTGATAAGAAAAAATACAGAGCTGTAAGGATGAAATCTCAAAAATATGTCATTACTAATGGGAAGCTCTATTGGAGAGACCCTCTAGGTATACTGCTGTTATGCCTCACAGAAAATGAGGTGCAGAATGTAATGACAGAATTTCATGAGGGCATATGTGGAGGAAATTACAGCTGGAGGGCTACAACTCACAAAATCTTGAAGGCTGGTTTTTACTGGCCAAAATTACATTCAGATAATTTTGCTTGGGTCAGATCGTGTGACAAATGCCAAAGATTTGCAGAAAGGCAGAAATTAGCGGCCTTGCCCTTGATCCCTATTCATGTAAACGAACCATTCCAGAAATGGGGATTAGATTTCATAGGAGAGATACATCCCCCATCCAGTGGCCAACATAAATGGATATTGACAGCCACAGACTATTTTACGAAATGGGTGGAAGCCATACCCACCAGAAAAGCTACAGATGCTGTAATTATGAATTTTATAGAAGATAATATCATATCTAGGTTCGGCTGCCCTGCTAGAATCGTAACTGACAATGCACAAGATTTCAAGTCTGCCAGGTTTGTAAAGTTCTGCCAAAGATATAACATCATCCTGACTCATTCTACAGCATACTATCCACAGGGAAACGGTCTAGCAGAGTCATCCAATAAAGCCCTGGTGAGAGCCCTAAAGAAGACAATCGCTGAGAATCAGAAAAACTGGGACTCTCAATTAAAGTTTGCTCTATGGGCGAATAGGATAACCAGCAAAAGAGCAACAGGCAAATCACCCTATGAGCTGGTATATGGGCGGGCTGCTGTGTTTCCTCTACAATTAGCATTGCCGGTGGCACGTTTTATGCAGGAAAACCAGGAAGAACCAGATGAGATGATTAGAAGAATTAATCAGTTGGTAGAATTGGAAGAAATAAGGAATCAGGTAGATCAAAGATTAATAGAATATCAGGAAAAAATGAAGAAGGTCTTTGATCAGCACGCAAAGGATAGGAATTTTCAAGTTGGAGACCTAGTTCTTAGATGGGATCTTCGCAGAGCCGAAAAGGGCAAGCATGCCAAATTCGACCCACTGTGGTTCGGTCCATTCAAAATTGTAAACCTAGGGAGAAATAATACTTTCATGTTAGAAAACCTGCAGGGAGATCTGTTGGACGCTCCCGTGAATGGACAATTCCTTAAACACTACTTTCAGTACTGACCCAGACAGAGCAGGCCTGGTTTATTTACGTATATAATTTAAGCAAAGGTGATTTCAATTTTGAAGTGTAAATAATGTAAATAAGCTAATAGGTTTTGAAGAGGATACAAAGGGGTCTGAGGTCTGCGAGTTCTCGGCATGCCCGAGGACGAGCATGCCGTCCCCAGTTGGAGCTGATGTTGTACCAATCAGCCCCCCTCCATTTGAATTTTGGCCATAGCCTCTTTCCCTCTTTCACCGCTACCCCTCCCAGCATTAGAAATACATTTAGAAAGGGCTAAAGTCAATTTTTAAAGGATTATATAAGGTCTAGCCCCCTTTGCCTCCTAGCTCCGCGGCCCCTTTTTGCATATAACCAAGTACTGCCCCATTAAGTGTTTATCGCAAATCTCACAATCGCGCCATCGCAAAAGCGCAGTTTCTCTCGTGCGTTATCCCCCCATCATCGAATTTTTCATTTTTGCGATATGCGCTCACCACGCCCATCGCATAGCGCAAGCGCGAGATTTTTGGCTGTTCCATTCTTCTGTTATCGCACTTTTCCCCCTTGCGATCCCGCGACACGCGCCCACGGGTCCCACCTTAAAGCCTTCATTCCGCTGTCTTGTCGCGTCCTTTCTTTGTAACTCCTCCAAGGGTTAGTTTTCCGAGTTTCCACGCCATCAGTACCCGCCCTCCGCTCTTCGTTATATGCTTACATGTCACGCGCGTTTCCTCTGTTGTTCACATACTCTGGTCATGTGTCACACCTTTGCGTTTCCATTGAAAGCCCCCTTCCTGCGTCGTTATATAATCCGCTCATATCCTTGCCATCTCCTCCATCAGTCTCACTGCGTCCACCTTCTGTGTCATCAGTTTTATTCAATAAGCTTTGGTTTTTGCAGGAATCTCTGGTGGGAACAAAATTAGCGGGAAGGATCCAGAAGTCACTATGATGTGACCCCCATTAAAGAAAGGTACTTCGATCCATGGAACTCTTCAGAGAGAAAATTAAAAGGAACACATTTGGACAGTTGAAAACATTAATGCAGCGACAGAGCATTTATAAAGGAGCAATGAATTCAGAGTCCATCTTGAAGGAGGTTCCAAATTTGAATTCAAAATTTGAAGATCGAAAGTACCACGTACAGGAGCAGGCGCCTCAAGGTTTTATTGTTGCGGGTCTTCCTCCTCCAGAAAAAGGCCGAGCGTTCTTATATTTTATTGTTTACATCTTGTGTATAGATAGATTCACATTTCCAGCATTCATTCCAGAAATAAATTGTAAAGTACAAACAATTATATTCAGTCGTTTCATAGTGTGGGCGCGAACATTTTCCGCCTTTTGATTCAAAATAAGTTATTAAATGTTTTCTATCTACCGCCTCCTCTAGAATTCTCTATCTCTTCTATAAAAGCTAAAAAGAAAGGCATTGTAAGGGTTCCAGATTTCGTCGAATGGTGCCGATAAGACTTCGTATTCTTCCTGTAATATTTCAGATGCAAGTTTCTGTGAGTCCAGGTCACTGTGAGGAGGGGTTATAACTGTATTGAGGATTCTGGTCTTTGGTTATAACTATATTAGTGGCTTA
>JAXQQM020083904.1:0-20044 GCA_034641835.2 Pinus albicaulis | reverse complement strand
TTCACAAGTTGGTTTACCATGTTATGGGATGTCACAACCACAACCATGTTATACTTATCCTTAACCAAATCTATGTTATCCTAATTTGGGTTATAACATTGGTGGACAGACCCCTTGGCAGCATCAGGCGCAAATGCCTCAACCTTCATTTCATGAAGTATCATATCCAGTAGCTGATTCTGTATGATGGTGCTCAAAGACCTGTTTCCAAAGAAATTCCATCATACCCTGGCTATGCTCAACCTAACCTTAATCGACAATTTCCTTTTTGTAATATTCCAAAAATTTAGCTTTCAGCTAAATGGAATATTATAGTTTGTTTTATCATTAGGTAGGTGAATAAGTGGGTGGGAAGGCCCATAAATCTCTTTAGGGGGAATAATAAAAATCCTAATGTGAAAGGAGCAAGAATAAGCAGCTGGATTAAGCACCTTTGGGTGTGAATTGGAGGGGATACATGTTGAAGAGGTCAACTTTGACCAAGTCAATAGCGCTATCATGGAGGAGTGGCATTCATGCTGAGACAACACAGTTTTAGTGGAGGACAACTTGCATCAGCTTAGTGGCAAGTATGGATGGAATCCAATGTGAGAAGGTTCACATAATATATATGGAGGGGATGGTAGCCATTTTTATTCATGTTTTTAGATTATCATTTGATATTGGTCTGTTTAGACTTTACTTCCTTTTGTTGTTTAGCAGGGTTGTTGTGCTATTTAGCACAAGGGTGCTCCTGATCAGGATTACCCACCTCATCCTTAGGGAAGGAGAGGTTATTTGGGCTGAATTTCCTCATTCCAGAATTCTAGCCAAGCTACCTCCTTGAGCTACAACACAGTTTCTATTTAGAGTTGGGTTGTGTTGCACGATGCAGCAAAGGAGGATCACATTGAGCCATTTCTGGGCATGTTTTTCAGTGGAGAGGTAGCATATCCATTGGAGGATAAAAAAGGAGGGCTCCTGGGAATATTTCCACATATTTGGCATTATACCAACCATCTACCATCCCTCACAGCGCAGTAACAATTCTGAACTGCGTTATTTTTTGAAGCAGTTGTTGGGAGGGTTCATTGAGCTCATCAGGAGGGTCTATTTTCGAGTAGAGGGATCATCCCTCTATTTAGAAATACCATTGGAGGAGGACATAATAATTTAAGATATTTCATAGCCTCATTCTCCTCATATCTAGTTTTGAGTGACATCTCAACCCCAGGGTTATTTGTCACATTGTATATTTCTTGGTATTTCTAGCAATCTTTTCCGGGTTGGCTAGAAATCATGTATTAGAGTCCACATCTTCTTTTCTGGGAATTTCTTTGGTTAATATCAGCCATATTTCATTCATTTATGTTTACAAAAATAACTACACTGATATAGACAATTTTTTAACTGCTTTCCGGCATTTTATAAAGTTGCAGCAACTCATGTGCTGATTGTTTTGATCATTGAAGACTTGTTCTTATTGCTTGATTGGCTTGACCCGCAAGATATTTTTGTATATTGTTGCTGATATATTAATAAATGATGGCTGCATATTTATCCCTCTCATTTCATGATCATATTTTCTGTTTTTTACATTATTATGTCTTGTATTGCTGCTATTTCCATTTTGGAATATTACAGTGGTATCAGAGCATAATCTTGGCTCAGCCTGTGCATTCAAGACATTATGCCATTATGAGGAGAAGATTCTAAATGAAAAGAGAATTTATATAGAAGAAACAAAGACATGACTCAATTATTTGGATAAATGAAGGAAGAAAGGATCTCCCAGCTTCTTTTCCAAACTATGAAAAATATCAAGGAAGATCTCAAGGAGATGAAAGGGGAAAGGTGCAGAAAAATTCCAAGGGGTTTGAAAATGAAGCAAGCCATAGATATTCACATGACGGGTGTGGAAATTCAGCCACACATGCATATCCACAGTGCAGTTTATGGCCCACATTCACTGCAAAAAGAATGGAGGAAGAAGATGCACCAAGGGAGGACACCTTGAGTGACTATCTTCAGGAGTATGAGTCTCAATCTTTGAGATTCAAAGATCACTTGGAATTCCAAGGGTTTTTCTAGCTCAGGGAAGATATAAGATCTAGAAACCATAATAGAAGTAAGAGAGGTATAATATTTCTATCTAACTTTGATGGATCAGAAAAGTGCACAGCCAAAGCTTGGGTGAAGGAGCTAGATTCCTATTTCCAGCTTCACCAAGTTCCAGAAAAGGAGGCCATTAGAGTAGCAGCACTGCACCTTAAAGGTGTGGCCCATTATTGGTGGTTTTGTAGTTCGGCTTCATTTTATCATGCAAATGTAAACACTTATTCAGGGTTCACTAAGAAATTAGTGAGAATATTTGATATTAAACATTGTGAAACATCTTTTGTTGAACCCAAAAACTCAAAACCTTTGCATGAGTTGGAGAGATCTATTTTTCCAACTCCACTCCATATTTATGTTGAAGGGGATAAAAACATGCATGATGCCTTGCCAAGGGAAATATCCCCACTTCTTGAAGAGACCTCTTCTATAGATGAAGACATGGAGGTTCCTCCTTCAAGGGAAGACCAAGATCAAGGGTCTCTCATTGATGAAGAGGAATTCTCAAATATTGATGAAGAGGATGAGAAAAGAAGAGCTAACAACGTTGTAATATTAGGAGGAGATCCATCACCACATGAAGATGGAAAGAGAGTATTTTCTTACATTAAAGGAGCCCTTGTGTCTTTGCAAGGAGTTCCAAAATATCTAACATGTGGGAACCAAAGCACAATTCCAGAGAAGTATGTATCAGTTTTTGTGGATTTTGAGATGGGAGGAGAGAAAGAGAATAAGGATCGGCATCAAGGGATGATGCGCATTCACCCTTATCTATTTGAGGAGGTTTCTACACAAAAGGAGACTGTATTTCACAGTGAAGAGAGGGACAAATCAGTCTGCTCATATATACAGTCCACTTCAGATTTTGATGTCTCACTACATGGGGGCATTCCACCTGGGAGGCCACCAGATCTAGAGTTGGTGAGAGACATATTGATATTTGGTTCATCACTCTTAGATTTCGGAGGGGTGAAGACCTTGGAGGATTCTAGTACAGCGTAGAGGCTCTGGGGTAGACTCAAGGAGGAGGGAGACATCCTCCCATTTTCAGCATTACCCACTCTCACTACATATTCTACGCTGACAGAAGTTGTTGCAGTGATGGAGGATGGCACCACCATGGTGCAAGGGAGCTACTCCATGGATTTGGAGAAACATAGGGTACTTACTTTGTGGAAGGAATCCTCCATATATTGGAGTAGATGGAGGCCACTTGTTAGTATGTATTCTTTCTTCGTCGAAGTGTACGAAAAAGAACCACTTTAGCTACGCATAACTAATAGCCCTAACAACAATAGAGGCTGCCAAACATCTTCAGATCTGCGATTAGTAGTTAAAATGCTGCAACAAACAGATCTATAAATGGAAAGACATCAAGCAGTAAAGTAAAGAGTTTGCTCCATGCATCCAACAGACAAGACAAGAACACAATTTTTGAATGAATTTTTATATTACAGGGCACCTGGGAGGAAACAAGAAGGTGTATCTAGATCTCCTCAATGGGATGGGTTCTTTGTAGTCCTCAGCACTTCAGATCTAAGCTTTCTCTCTCTTGTAGATGTAGAAAACCCAATGTAGAAAGTAGAGCTCAATGGGAGCAACAATGGCAGAAAATGAGACCAAGTGTATAGATCGAGAGTGATCTAGTATGCAACAAAAGGTGAAGAATGAAGGGGAAAACCCTCCTATTTATAACAAAATATTGGGTCATTCTAGATCTTGGTGCATGATTAAAATAATGTTAATCAAATCTAGATCCACCTCTATGGAATATTTTATTATTATTTGTTGGAGGGAAAGGGTGTTTGACTTGGGTCAAATCCCTTGATTAGTGAATAATAAATAAATAAATGATTTATTTATCTTTTTAAGGAAGTGGTTGGGAGATAATCAAATAAATAATGATTTATTTGATTAATGGTGGGTGATTTGGTCATATTTAACAAGAAATATTATCTAAATAAGATTTAAATAATTATTCCTAGAAAATAATAAGATAACTATGGGTTTATCTCATTAATTTCTTTGTTTTTGGGTTAAACATGACTGGGAATAATAATTAAATTATGGTTTAATTAATTATTCCATGAGGAAAATCAAACAAATATAGGTTTGTTTAATATTTCCTTTTGGGTTTCCTATTTTAACATAGTGAAAGCAATTTTACTTAGGGTAAATTGGTCTTACATGGTGTACTTGGGTCCATCTAATGATAATAGGTTAGATGTCTAAAAAATGGTGTATAACGGTGCCCCCAGTACGTC
This sequence comes from Pinus albicaulis, assembly GCA_034641835.2. Classification (NCBI taxonomy): domain Eukaryota; kingdom Viridiplantae; phylum Streptophyta; class Pinopsida; order Pinales; family Pinaceae; genus Pinus; species Pinus albicaulis. The sequence continues at coordinate 15,686 of JAXQQM020083904.1, read as the reverse complement.
TGAGTGAGAACCGTCGTATGAGAAGTACGTTGTAGAACACAATCACTAGACGGCAAAGGACATGAGGAGAGAGAAGTGTGAGGTAGATAGTGTGCTGAAGGACTAGACCCTAAGGAGACGAGACTCGCAGGTGCAACAAGTCTCTTTATATGAGAGGGTACCTGTGCTGAAGGCGGCGGGGGAGGCATACCTATGCCCGCCGTGACAAAGTACAAAAGAATAGTGTGTCCAGTAAACAAGGGACCGAACCATAGAGTACAGCTGGCATAATCAAGGGCCAGATAAAAATACAGTGAAGAGTCTCACATACATGCTGTGCCTGGGATAACAGCCAGGACTAGTACAATAATATCTGAGTACATGAGATAAATACAACCCAAATGCCCCCTGTAAGTGGGGAGGGGCTCACAAAATCTGACCGATACATGCAAATCATAGAGGTGCTGCAAGTGGCTAAGGCCAACATCATCAAAATCTGGAGCGGCATCACAGGCTGCAAGGAAGAGGTCATCGGGGCATGTGGGGGGCTACCTGCAGGGCCACCCCCTCATGAGGGCTGAGACATCTCACACACGCCCGGGAATCATCAAGAGCTGCTGCTGAGTCACTGGACTGTCCAGTATACGCATCTCGATCATGCTGAAAGGAGCTGGAGAAGCAATCAAGTCAAAGGGAAGTGAGAGATCCCCCTGCCTGATCCGGGGCACCGAACAAGAGTGAGTGGAGACGAGGTACACACCCTCTATGACCTTGTGCAGGAATGGATGTGTTGATGTCGACAGAAGGAGGTCCGCCATAGGTGAGGCAATGAGAGATCCTCAACTAAGGCATGAGAGAAAATAGTAGAGCGACGGACAGACTGACGCTAATGACGATAGTGGAAAGTGGAAGGACTGAGTAGCGAATGGACGACCTCCCTTGTTAGAGCATAAAGAGCATGGATGACAAGGCAGCGACTGACACAAGATCATAAGGGATAGGGGACAGTGAGACTGGAGGTCATAATGTGCGACGCAAGAGAGGGACCAAGCAATGAAGGATGGAAAGCTATGATGGGGTATAAAGGGATATGGTACAGACACGAACATGGACGAGTAAGGGGGCAGTATGGTGCCCCCAGTACAAGTGTCGTAGGTGAGGAAATTCGATTTTAAATGGAGGTGAGGTAACTTCGCGTGGACGAAATGGGTCCTGGTGTAGTAGGAAAAAATGAAACAACAGATGCTGGCTATGTAAAAGAAAATAAAACATGCATTTCTGAGGGGAAATGCTAAGGGTAATATTTCTTAAGATAGAGTGCATTGCGAGGGTTAGGAAGGGGATGTCCTTCAAAATCCTCTAAGAGGTATGCCCCTTTGCCAAGATCCTTACTAATGATGTAAGGGCCTAGCCATAATGAGTCAAACTTCCCATGACCCAGGACATCATGGGCCTGGTCATAGACTAGAACAAGGTCACCTTCGTGAAAAGTGCGAGGCTGGACTTTTCGGTCATACTGAGCTTTGGTGCGTTTTTTGGCCGCTTCCATGGTTTGTAAGGCAATACGGCGGTCTTCAGAGGCACGCTCGAGCATGATAAGTCGTTGTTCTAGCGGTTGGGTGTCGGGGAGAAGTTCAACGGCCAGTTGCAGAGAAGGAATTTCACACTCGATTGGTAAAACTGCCTCCTCTCCAAAAACGAGGTGGAAAGGAGTGAACCCGGTGGCGGTTTTAACGGAGGTTCGATAGGCCCATAAGACAGGAAAGAGCATGAGATGCCAGTTGGTTTTGTGCTTATTCACTGTTCGTTGAAGCATGGTCTTGAGGGTTTTGTTGACTGCTTCAACTTGGCCATTACCTTGGGGGTAATAGGAGGAGGAATATTGGTGCTCAAAACCCAACAGTGAGGATAGCTCACACCATATCTCATCTTCAAAATGTCTGCCATGGTCAGAGACCAGTTGCTTGGGAACCCCGAAGCGAGCTATAACATGGTTAAAGAAAAAGAGGGCCGCGGTAGCTGCCGTGTTGTTGAACGTTGGCATGGCCTCGGCCCATTTGGTGAAATAGTCGACCGCCACGATGATATACTTGTGGCTACCAGCGGATGGCGGGCGACACTCCATAACGTCGATGGCCCATTTACAGAAGGGGCCAGTGGAAACGACCGGATGGAGGGGAGCTGGTGGAGCTCTCGCCTTAGGGGTGAAATGTTGGCAACTGGGACAGTGTTTGACTGCCTCGATGCAATCACTGAAGAGGGAAGGCCAAAAATACCCGGCGCGCATTATTTTTTGGGCAGTAGCGAGACCGGAGAGGTGGCCACCGCAAGCGCCGCTATGGCAGGCATTAAGGACCTGTTCAGCTTCAGCATGTGTGAGGCAATGACGAAGGACCGTATCAACCCCACGACGATAAAGGTCGTCACCGATAAGAAGGTATCGGGGGGCTTGGTGTCGGATACGGCGACGAGCCTCACGGTCAAGATGGAGGGCGAACTTTTGGGTTCGCAAATAAGTAAGAATATCGTCGTACCATGGGTCAGCGGAAGAAATGGTAAACAGGTGTTCATCAGGGAAATCGTCATTAACGGGAGGGTCTTGCGATCCGGTAGGTAATTCAGAAATGAGCTCAGCGAGGGCTAAGCCTTTCTTACTTTTTGGGGTGACAAATTCAAGATCGAATTCTTGAAGAATAACGACCCAACGGGCGTACTTCCCAGTAAGTAGACGACGACTCAATAGGAAGGCCATAGGGTTGGAATTTGTCACAACCTTGGTGGAGCGCAAGAGGATATAATGACGAAGTTTTTGGACTGAGAACACGACAGCCAGCGCTAATTTCTCGTCATAGGAGTATGAGACAGGGGGTCCCACAAGGTTCTTGCTGACATAGTAGATCACATGCTCAATGCCATGGTCATCCTCTTGGATAAGGACTCCAGCGACCGAATGGGTGGAAGCGGAGATATATAGGATGAAGTCCCGATTAAAGTCGGGAGGGCGAATTAAGGGAGCAGATGTGAGAGCCTGCTTGAGGGCATCGAAAGACTCGTGAGCATGGGTATCCCAAACAAATGGGATGTGAGAGCGTAGGAGTCTAAGGAACCCGTGTGCGGTGGTGGCATAGTCAGGGACGAACCGACGAAGAAAATTAGCTTTGCCTTGGAGGCTTTGGAGCTGGCGGAGGGTACGTGGGATGGGGAGTTCAAGAATGGCTTGAACTTTCAAAGGGTCAAGAGTGATACCGTCCTTAGACACGATGAAGCCTAGGAGACGGCCGGCAGGAACGCAAAAGACGCATTTCAACGGGTTAAGTCGGATATTATACTTGCGACATCGGAGAAAAATGGTGCGCAGATCGTGTATGTGTTGCGCCCGATGCTTAGAACGTGCCGTGAGGTCGTCTAAGTAGGCAAGGATAATATGAGCTAAGTCGTGGAAGCAATAAGACATGGCCCGTTGAAAGGTGGCGCCGGCGTTTTTTAGGCCGAAAGGCATGACCCGGTAAGCAGAAGTTCCCCACGGACTAATGAACGCGGTTTTTAGTTGATCGGCATGACGGATAGCAATTTGGTTGTATTCGGAGAAACCATCCATGAAGGATAGGACCTCATGCCCCACACACTCGTCAATGATTTGGTCGATGAACGGTGTGGGGAAGTTGTCTTTGGGACAAGCTTTGTTCAAGTCGCGAAAGTCCGTGCAGACACGAATGGTGCCTTGTTTCTTGAGAACAGGAACGGGGTTAGAAACCCAAGTGGTGTATTCAATGGGGTAAATGAAGCCAGCCTGCTTGAGCTTATCGATTTCGGCTTTGATAGCGTCACGTCGGGAAGGATGAATGGGTCTCATCTTTTGGCGGACTGGTTTGGCATCAGGCCAGGTGTCGATATGATGTTCGACAATGGCAGGATCGAGTCCGGGCATTTCAGAATAGGACCAGGCGAAGATATCGCGGAATTCTTTGAAAAGCTTGGTGTAAGTTTCAATTTCTTCCGGGGTGCATTGGGCACCCAAGGTGATGTATTCTTCTATTCCTGGTTTGACCGAAATGTCAATTTTGATGGTAGACGAGATATTGGCCATGTTTCCTTCTTCGAAAGCATCAGGTGCAGGGATGGGGTTTTTGAACCAATCGACTGCATGAGGAATGAAGTCTTTGGTTTCCACAGCGTATTGGTCATGGGACTGCTGTGGGAGGAAATATGCGCGATGGTGCATATCATCCCAGGGAAAGTCGGGGTTGGTCATGGCTTCCATGATGTCTTCATCAGTTTGGAAGATGGGAAGACTGGAGGAAGATGGGACACCCGAGGAAGTAGTGGTGGGGGACGGGTCATCATGAGGAGAAGGGCTCGGATGGGCGATATCAACAGATCCAAGGTCGGCTGAGGAGCTGAGGGGATCGGTAGGTTGAGTGGCCGGTGAATTATTTCTCGAGGATGATGACATGTACAAAATGGTGGTTGAGGGTTCCGTTGGCGTAATAGTGGGAGGCGGAATGTGAATGGGGGTAGGAATGTCCTCTGGTCCGATCGAAGCGGCCTTGAATTGGCGGTACATGTCCAAGGAGGAACGATACTCGTCAAGGCGGGGACAGAGGTGGGTGTAATGGCCGTGAAAATCGCACAAGGCACAAGGGTGGTTTGTGCGCAAGTGTTTGAGTTTTGGAAGGGAGTGGGGGATAGTGACATAGACTTCTGGGATATCAGAGTCGGGGAATGTCTCGTTGACCAGAAGCTTGAGGTGTGGCAATTCGGGACACATGTGAGTGGCGTGACCGACGATATCACACAAAGCGCATTGGATGGCGGGCTTTGGTGGTCGTGGGTGGGTAAGAGGTGTCGGAGCGGCCTGGTCCTGATGGGTTTCCCCCTTACAAGCTTTGCCTTTCTTCCCAGGAGCCGTCGCGACAGGAGAAGGGTCCTGCGGAGGTGCTGGGGGCACAGTGGCTACGGAGGAAGCGAGGGGGACCGGTTGAACCGGTGTCAAAGCCATGTAAGGTTTGGGGTGACCAGGGGGAGTGGCGGCTGGGGGATGAAGGTACCAAACCGGAATGCCCAAGGTCAAGTTAGGGAGGGAGAGGGTGGCCATGACGGGGACAGAATATACTCCAGGAGGGGGAGCTAAGAAAGGGATCTGCCCAGCAGGGAAATGACCAGGAGGAACGGCTCCAAGATGGTTAAGGCTAGGAGGAACTGATCCTGGAGGATAAAGGGGTTCAGGGATACCAGCTGTAGGGGGAGGGCCAGAAGGAGGAGGTCCGGCTGGCTGAGATGAATGGCTAGGAGCGGGTTGCAGAGGACGGGGGGGAGGTTGCTGACTAGCTGAGGCAGGCCGTTTATGGGCAGCCTAAGACGATTGCATCATGCAAACATTCGACAAGCTGGGATCACTGACCGGAGGAGGGGGAAGATGAGGGAAAGTACCAAGCAAGGTGGAATCTTTGTAGACGCCGGGGGAGACACTGGTCAGAGAATCGACGGTTTGCTTGTTGGCTACAGAAGAGATGGTCGTCTCGGAGGAGGTCTGAGATGGCGGCTCATGATAAGATAGCTGGTCAATAGTGACTATCTTCCCATTGTGTGGGAAAGACATCTTGCGGAAAACCGCGGATGGGACAGCAGGCATGGCGTAGGTGTAGCTTCGCCCTAATAGAATGTTGTAGTCGAGAGGGGCATCAATGACTTCGACATCAACGCAAACGGTCTTACCGGCGAGGGTGATGGGACAGTTACGAAACAGGCCAATGGGTTGGGAGGCATGACCGTCCCACGCTCGAAGGGTGATCGTGGAAGGGGCCAGCTCAGGGGATCCAAGTTGCTTCCAAACCGAAGCGGACATCACGCAGGTGGATGCCCCCTCATCAATTATACACCGGGATACATTGGCGTTCCGGATTTTGACTGGGATTTGGAAGGCGACGGAAGGAGGAAGAGGAGGATGGTCCGATTGAGTGGCATCGAAAACAATCATTTGGTCGTCAGCAGGATCAACAGCGCCCACGGCAGATAGTAGAGCCTTCTTTTGGGAAGGGCACGACTGGAGGAGTTCCAGTGTGGAAATGGCAGCAGGGGATTGTGCCAAATCATCTACTATACTATACGACTGAGCGGCTCGACCGGAAGCAGCGTTTCGGCGTAACGGGCCCTTTGGAATCTTTGGATAAACCTCGACTTTGGGTGGAGGGATGTGTAAAGGGCCGCTGGGTGTCGAAAGAGGCTCTGTAGATCCTGAAGAGGGAGGCTCGGGAGCAGACTGAGCAGGAGGCTTGGGGTACTGGCGAGACCGAGTTTGAAGGTGAAGGTCGACGGATGGGGAAGGATCAGAGTGCATCATAAGGATCTGGTAATCGGAGGAACCAGAAATGGATGAGGGGGTGGCTACATGGCTGTCGGGGGGTTGGGTAGCCACGAATCCCTGTTGAGGGAAAGGATCAGTGAACACAGCAGGCTGGGTAGTGGCCACATTAGGAGGAACATGAGGGGAGGGGTGTTGTCCGCGCAATGTGGCTTGAGACTCCCACATCTGTCGCATCTGGGGTAAGAGAGGACAATCGTGAGTGTAGTGACCGTAAACACCGCAACACGAACATGGCTTGTTTGTGCGAAGCGGCTTGTCCGGCCTGGGCGAGATGCCCTGAGGCTGGTTGCTAGTGTTAGGGTCCATACCAGAATTGGGTCCTCGGTTACCGGGGGCAGATGGGTTCTGGTTGCCTCGCCGCCTTCTTTGAGAAGAAGGGGGATTAATCGCACCCTGCTGTGAAAATACTTGCCCTGGAGGGGGTTGTAAGTGCTGTTGCGGGTTGTGAGGAGGCAAGGGAGGCAGAAGCGCATATGCTGGAGGAGCTGGCGCACCAGGCTGTGGATAAAAGTAAGGGTTGGGTTGGGCGACATTGAGGTAAGCAGGAGGTTGGGCAAAAGGAGGAGGCATGCCGTATCCTGGATACATGTTGCCGAGAGGGGGGAGAGTGCTTGAGGTGCTGGCCCCTCCCTGAGGGAGACCATAGCCCATAGGAGGGTGAGCAGATGGGTGGGAAAGAGATCCAACAATACCGTCGGCGGAATGAGATGCCCCCGGGGCGTTAGCGCCACCGGGCCTGGGGATGTCAGGAAGAACGGTATAAACATAACCAGATTGAGCGTAGATCGGGTCATATTTTAAAGCTATTTGGAGGGCGGCTTCTTCAGATTGAGGAAAGTGAGAGGCGACATCTTTGCCGATGGGAGACGGGAGGGTGCGAAGGAACCAGTCCATGTAAACCCGATCTTCAAGGGGAGGGGCTCGACATAAGCTCCGTCTTCGTCGCCATTCCTGAACATGGGCAGAAAGGCGTGTGGAAGAGGATTGCTTAAATGAAGTCAAGAGCTCCGTACCAATGTCGTATCGGAGAGGGAGCTGGAAGTACGACAAGAAGGCTTGGGCAAGAGTCTCGAACGTGGTATGGGAGGAAGTGGCCTGTTCGACATACCATTTAGAAGCTTCGCCGGTAAGCGTGCGTTGGAACAAACGAAGACGGATGGAGTCATGGGTAATGGAATTGGAGGAACACCACATGTGGAAAGACCGGACGTGATTGGTTGGATCTTCTCCATTAAGGCCCTCGAACTTAGGGATATCAGAGGGCAGCTTGGTGGGCATAGCAGGCCAGGTAGCATTGTGGTGAATGGGATCATTAATCAACTGATGGAAATCGGGGAGGCTGAGGCCTGCAATATACGGCAGCACGGGGGTGGCCGGGGTAGTGGTTGTGACGGTTCCGCTAGAAGTAGGGCCGACATTGGGGCCGGGAGAACCGCTAGCGTTAGGCCACACGATCAGGACATAGGCGAAGGTAACGGGGGCTTGGGAAGGAGAAAGGGGGACCGATGGAGACAAGGGGAGGAGTCGGAGTGTGGACTCGAAGGTGGACTGGCTCGACGACGGCGGTGCGGAGCAGGTCGATCAACCGGAAACTGAGGGTGAAGGCCAAGAAGTCTCCGGGAAAGGCGCCTTGGGGGCGCAATGATGGCAGGAAGAAGGAAACCGACAGGGGCAACAAGGGGACAGAATCAATTACGGTCAAGGGCAGAAAAGGTGCAGTGACAATTGATTTTAGAGTCTTTGCCGGGCGGTGTTAACCAGGCGCTTCTTCACTTAGGGTCAGTGTGTGGCGTGCGTTAATTTTAATTTTTAAACCCTTTCCGTTGTTGAGAGCAAGAAAAAGTGTGCTGCGTAGCTGAAAATAAACCTACGGAGAACAGAAATAAAATGCTGAAATAACAGAGAAATAACGACTACGTATGCATCATCTAGCCCAGAAGGTGGGTCTCTCACAACTATCTTGGAAAAGAAAGGGAAAAACTATGGAAACACACACAAAGAGAAGCTCAGCGAGATCCTAGGGTCAAGGGGACGGAGATCAGGAGGATAGGAAACTGCCCCGAGGCAAGGGGTGCAGAGATCACGGCAGACCAGAGGCAAGGTGGCGGAAAAAAAATCGACAGCCAGGAGCAAGGCGAGAGGGCGCCCGAGAGGAGGTCAAACAAAGCAACCGAGGTGATTTGAAAGGAAAGAGGTGATTTCAATGGATGCGAAAGTGAGGTAACGGATGCACGGAAAGAGTGACTACGAAGCAGAAGCGGCTGAAATAGCTAAAGCTCTTCCTGACGGTGGAGGGTACTAAAGCCCTAAGGGGCTGGGTTCCCACTTAGATGAGTAAAAGCAGATCGAGATCTTGATCAAGGCGGGGAGTGAGACGGAGTGGAAGACCCTAGCGAAGGAAGAACACGTGAAAACCCGAAAAAGTGCGGGAAAAATCTTTGGAAAAAAGAGGCAGTCGCGGAATCTGGCTTTGATCGAGTGCGAATCACGAAAAGCAGTGAAAAGTGCGACACAGGTCCGGAGTCGCGAGGTTCAGGCAAAAAGTGCGCTTCAAAACTAGTTGTCTCGCGTGATTTTGTTCCCGGAAAAGTTGCCGTCTCGATTGCGGCTGAGTGTCATTCCTATATGACGGGCAGAAAACACACGGAAGTTAGAAATTTTAAGTTTTTAGGGTTTATGTGAGAAAAATGACATAAAAAGAGGAAAACTAAGCAGCTGAAAAGAAGCCCTAGGGCCTGAAGTAGCTGGATATGCAGGAATATGAAAAACGACAGCGGTCGTAATTTAAAACCCATGTGGAGTCGCCATTTGTTAGTATGAATTCTTCGTCGAAGTGTACGAAAAAGAACCACTTTAGCTACGCATAACTAATAGCCCTAACAACAATAGAGGCTGCCAAACATCTTCAGATATGTGATTAGTAGTTAAAATGCTGCAACAAACGGATCTATAAATGGAAAGACATTAAGCAGTAAAGTAAAGAGTTTGCTCCATGCATCCAACAGACAAGACAAGAACACGATTTTTGAATGAATTTTTTATATTACAGGGCACCTGGGAGGAAACAAGAAGGTGTATCCAGATCTCCTCAATGGGATGGGTTCTTTGTAGTCCTCGGCACTTCAGATCTAAGCTTTCTCTCTCTTGTAGATGTAGAAAACCCAATGTAGAAGGTAGAGCTCAATGGGAGCAAAATGGTAGAAATGAGACCAAGTGTATAGATCCAGAGTGATCTTCTATGCAACAAAAGGTGAAGAATGAAGGGGAAAACCCTCCTATTTATAAAAAAATATTAGGTCATTCTAGATCTTGGTGCATGATTAAAATAATGTTAACCAAATCTAGATCCACCTCTATGGAATATTTTATTATTATTTGTTGGAGGGGAAGGGTGTTTGACTTGGGTCAAATCCCTTGATTAGTGAAAAATAAATAAATAAATGATTTATTTATCTTTTTAAGGAAGTGGTTGGGATATAATCAAATAAATAATGATTTATTTGATTAATGGTGGTTGATTTGGTCATATTTAACAAGGGATATTATTAAATAATTATTCCTAGAAAATAATAAGATAACTATGGGTTTATCTCATTAATTTCTTTGTTTTTGGGTTAAACATGACTGGGAATAATAAGTAAATTATGGTTTAATTAATTATTCCTTTTGGGGTTTCCTAATTAACATAGTGAAAGCAGTTTTACTTGGGGTAAAACTGGTCTTACATGGTGTACTTGGGTCCATCTAATGATGAAGAGTTAGATGACCAAAAAATGGTGTAACATTGTGTTTTATTTTTGTTTTTACAAATTTCGATTCTTCATAACTTATGATGTACATTTGTGGCAACACACATTATCCTTTAAATGACAACTATGTTCCGGTTAAATGCAAAACCCACAAAGTAGTTTCTCTCTGTTGTTTCAAGCGAGTTCGTTTCGACAACACTCGGAGCCAGTCAATTGCTGGCAACACCCATATATGGATTCTGAAACACCGGATCGATTGTATGGCACCCAAAATGTTGCAACCTTTTAAAGAAGTTGCTCTCTGCTTCAAAACATAGCATTCCAAACTTCCTCTGTTTCTGCTCTGTCTTCTTCTCTTGCCTCTTTCTTTCGGTTACTCTATCTGTTGTCTTACCTTAAAACTACGACCATGTATTACATATATATGTTGAAAACATATTTTGACTTAAAACATTAAACAATAAAAATATATTTTGTTCTTATCAGCCTTTTAAATGTAGTAAGGCAGTGGGAGATAATGTAGTGCCCTTTGTAAAAGCAAAGTCGGATGTTGCAGGGATTTTAACCCATAAAATTTAATGCACAATGGAGTGAAAAAATGAATCACGACTTTGTGGTATCTGTCCTTCTAAAATATCAACAAAAATCAGATTTTTGTCGACGTGTTTCAGATTGTAGTTGGAATTAATTTCCAACACTCCCCCTTAATTACAACTGCTTCTATCTTGCATACCCAGACATTCTCTGAGATAATAAAAAATTTTCTTTCCCAATGGTTTTGTTAAGATGTTAGAAAATTTCTCCTCTGTTCTGCAATGTTGCAAAACAATTTCACCATTACTCACTAGCTCTCTGATGTAGTGATACTTTGCATCAATGTGTTTCATTCTTTTTTGAAACACGAAATTCTTTGAGAAGGCAATTGCAGAGCTATTATCACAGTAAATGGTTGTGCCCTGTTCTTTTTCATGACACAAATCTCTGAGAACTCTTCTCATCCATACTGCTTGGCATGTTGTTGTTGTTGCTGCCACATATTCTGCTTTTGCTATAGATAAAGCAACTACTGTTTTCTTCTTCGAAGTCGATGAGTTGGCTCTCGATCCCAAATGAAACACATATCCATATGTGCTCTTCCTATCATTAACACTTCCAGCCCAATCACTGTCAGTGTAACCTGTCAACATAAAACTTTCAGAAGAGGAGTATAAAATACCAAACCCCTTCGTTCCGTTCACTTACCTTAGAATCCTCTTCGCTGCCTGCCAATGAGTCTCTTTCGGTGTTTCCATAAATCTGGAGATTAAACTCACATAATGCATTATATCCAGCCTAGTTGCAGTCAAGTACATGAGGCTGCCAACTATGCTCTTGTACAAATTTGGATCAAAATCTTTGCTGCTGTCTTCTTTACTCAATTTCAACCCCATTACAGTGGGAGTCACAACTGCCTTGCTATTCTGCATGTTAAATCTCTTCAACACTGCTTCTACATATTTAACTTGGGAAATGAAAACACCATTTTCACTTTGGTCTACTTCAATTCCAAGAAAATATCTTAAGAAACCCAAGTCAGTCATTTCAAATTCACTTTTCATGACTGCTTTAAAATCAGCAATGAGAGAAGCATCATTGCTAGTAAAGATTAAATCATATACATATAAAACAACAATAAGAATCTTACTGTCATTCTCCTTTATGTAGAGTGTGGGTTCACCATCACACTTCTCAAACCCATTCTCAATCAGATAAGCATCTATTCTGCTGTACCATGCTCTTGGAGCTTGCTTCAGCCCATAAAGAGCCTTCTTCAGTTTACAGACTTTATGCTCTTGGCCTTCAACTTCATAGCCTGGAGGTTGTTCAACATAAACCTCTTCTTTTAACACTCCATTCAGGAATGCGGATTTAACATCCATCTGATAAATCTTCCATTTGTGTTGTGCTGCAATAGACAACACTGTTCTGACTGTTTCCATCCTTGCTACTGGTGCAAAGGTTTCATCATAGTCTTTGCCTTGTTGCTGCTTGTAGCCTTTCACAACAAGTCTTGCTTTATGCCTGTCAATCTTGCCTTCAACATTGCTTTTGGTCTTATAAACCCACTTAACTCCAATGGCATCTTTGCCTTCAGGGAGGTCCACTAACTCCCATGTTTTACTCTTCTCAATTGCACCAATTTCTTCATTCATTACTTCAATCCATTTATCTTCATTTACAGCATCTTCAAAATGAATTGGGTCATCAACATGACAATATAAAGCGAATAATGAATTCAGACCGGTATTGTTACTTACCTCTCCTTGTTCATAAATCTCATTCAGATTTCTGAATCTTGGTCTTCTTGGTGTGCTTGGAGTTCCATTCGAACTTGAGGGCATTTCTGATCCCTGCGGTGTGCTTGGAGAAGCACTTCCTTGACTTCTCAAAGCTATTCGAATTTTGGCTTGTGGTGTGGTTTGTTGTGCTTGTGGTGGTGGAGGAGGAGCCACCGAAGAGGGTTATTTGCTGTTGTCCCTTCCTCTTCTTCTTCGTGAGACACAATTGTCTTCACGTTCACTGTCTTCTCTAAGCTTCCATCCCAAGCTTCATCTTCAATGAACTGCACATCTCTGCTTACTATCAATTTCTTGGTGGATGGATTATAGAGTTTGTATGCTTTTGACTCATCACAATAGCCAATAAAGACACACTTCTCCCCCTTACTATCAAGCTTCTTCCTTAGCTGATCCGGTACATGTGCATATGCTACACAGCCGAATACTCTCATGTGAGTGACAGTTTGCTTTTGTCCACTCCATGCTTCTTCTGGTATTTTGTTCATGACAGCTTTGGTTGGGCATCTATTCAAGATGTAAACTGCGCAAGTGACAGCTTCAGCCCAATACTCATGCGGCAAGTGTTTTGCCTTCAGCATACTTCTGACCATGTCCAAAATGGTCCTATTCTTCCTTTCTGCAACACCGTTTTGCTGAGGTGTGTACCTCGCGGTGAACTGCTTTTGTATGCCGTTCTCTCTGCAAAAACGCAGAAAGTCTTTGGAGATGTACTCTCCACCTCTATCTGTTCTGAGCACTTTGATGTAATGCCCACATTGCTTTTCAACAAGAGTCTTGAAGTGGCGGAATTTCTCAAACACTTCACTCTTTTGTTTCAGCATATACACCCATGTCTTTCTGGTGTAATCATCAATGAAAGTTAAAACATATTTATTTCCGGCAAATGATGGTATTTGCATCGGTCCACACACATCAGAGTGAACAATTTCCAATGGTGCTTTTTCCCTTATACTCTTTCCTGCTGGAAAGCTTTCTTTGTGTTGCTTGCCCAAGATGCAGCCTTCACAAAGGCTATCCGGTTTCTCGATCAATGGCAATCCTTTTACCATTCCCTTTCTGTGCAACAGATTCAAGCCTCCGAAATTGAGATGTCCAAATCTCAAGTGCCACAACCAATTTTCATCTTTTACTTGTTCCTGAAAGACTTCTTGTGTGACAGCTGCAATAGTTCTACCTTCCTTCAAATCTGCCCTGAGTTTGAGAGGAAACATTCTATTGCTGGTCATCTGCACCTGTGCAATGATCTTCATACTTGGAGGTATGTCTCTGATTGTACACATATCATCTTTGAAGAACACATTGTAACCTTTTTTAATGAGTTGTCCAATGCTCAAAAGATTACATTTCAGACCAGGTACATAGTATACTTCTGGCACAATCATCTGTTCTCCATTTCTTGCTCGGATACTGACTCCCCTTACCCTTGATAGATATCTTTCTATCAGTTCCTGTTGTTACCTCAGATTTCACATTTTCATCCAGATTGGCAAACATTGCAATATTTCCAGTCATGTGATTACTGCAACCTGAGTCTAAGAACCAAAAATCATCTTGTTTGTCTTGTGCAATGTTACATGTTAACAGCACAATCTTTGGGTTCTTATCTTCTTCATTTGCAAAATTAGCATTCTTCCTACTATTCATGTCATTTTTCTTTGTCCTACATTCATTGGCATAGTGCCCATATTTCTTACAATAATGACATTGGACTTGGGATTTGTCATACCTTTGTCCATGAGCTTGCTGTTTGCTTGAACCTTCATCTTGATTCTGATTGCAGCTCCTTCCGCTTGTGCTTGCAGGGTTATTTCTGCCTCTGTTTTGGCTTCTTCCACGACCTCTGTTATTTGCTCTACCTCGACCTTTTCCTTGGCCGAAAGACATCTTAGTCTTGAATGCTTGCTCAAAAGAGGAATCTGTTCCTCTACTCAGTCTGTGTTCATGAGACATAAGAGAAGCACTCAGTTCATCTACTGTGAACTGTGAGAGATCCTTTGTCTCTTCTATTGCTACCACAATAGCTTCAAACCTTGAGGGTAAACTTCTCAAGATCTTCTCTACAATCCTTCTCTCTTCAAGAGTTTCACCATGAGATCTTATCTGGGTTATCAACCCAATAACATGAGTGAAGAATGAATCTATTGTATCAGATTCCTTCATGCTGAGTGTTTCAAAGTCTCTCCTCAACATCTACAACTTTGCAGTCTGCACCTTCTCCATGCCTTGATAGGTAGTTTTGAGAATATCCCATGCCTCCTTGGACTTTGTTGCTACTGAAATCCGTGGGAAAACACTCTCATGTACTGATTGAAAGAGATAAAAGAGGGCTTTGGAGTCCTTCTTCCTATCACTCTTCAACAGGTCTCTTTCTGCTACTGTCAAAGCAGCCAACGCTGCTGCATCTGCAGGTTCAAGGTAGACATTTTCAACTAGCTCCCATAATCCCTGAGAAGCAAACAAAGCTCTCATAGTTATGGACCAATAACTATGATTCTTCCCATTAAACTGTGGAAGTTGGGAATTTGTCAAACCAATTCCAGCATCTGCCATATTAACTATATAAGTAAAGAAAATATATTGACTGTATAATAAAACAAGGAAGAGCTTTCTCTGTTAGAGAAATCTGCTCAATAAGCTTCTTACAACTCCTGCAGTGGAAAAACAAACTCTGTTTTGTCTCAGAGATTACTGGAGCTTAAAGCTGCGATACCATGTTGAGAAATTTGAATATTTAAGACAAACAAAACAAAAGTTCCTTAACTAAACACAAAGATTTAATGATAGAGATGTGGATATAGATATGGAGTAAGCTCAATTTCATTAACCATAAAAATGACTATTACAAAATAAAAATTTTCATCGGAACTATAGTTGGAATAAACAAAATACTCCTTGCTAGGTTTTACAATTTAGTTTTTACACGAGGATCTCGGTTGCGGCAACACAATCTTTTGTTGCAGCAACACACGGTCTCGCTGGCAACACCATTCGGTGCGGCAACACACGAAGTTGCTCTCTTTGCTTCAAAACATAGCGTTCAGCTTCCTCTATTTCTTGCTCTCTGTCTTCTTCTCTGTACATCTACGATTCTCTATTTCTCTAACATTAAAACTACTACTGTCTATTACATATATATGTTGAAAAACATATTTGACTTTAAAACATTAAAACAATAAAAATATATTTTAATCTTATCAGCCTTTTAAATGCAGTAAGCGGTGAGAGATAACGTGATGCCATTTGGAAAAACAAAGT
>JAXQQM020077075.1:0-14659 GCA_034641835.2 Pinus albicaulis | reverse complement strand
GAAGATTAGCATAGGTATTATTGATGTAGCTTTTTGGTACTGCTTTATTTAAATCTTTCTCTTCCAACCCTGGTGTTGGGCCATGAATACGACCACTTTTTAACACTTATTTCATTCATTTCTACTCTTCTTTATCATGTAATTTTATCATAATTTATCATATAAATCCAATTTATAATTATTTATGCTCTTATAGATAAATATTATTTCTTCCCCTTTATTTTTATCCATAATTTTATCAATGATGGTTTATTAATATATTTTTTAACATCACTCGCCATTTTAGCCTCCAAGATATTTGCTAGATTGCAGATTTGATCTCCAACACATCATTCAATATTCCAACTCAGAAATTCGCTGGAATAAGAAGTGACAGTTTTGCGGTTGATATTCATGGCAAATGGAGAAGAATCTGGAAAATCCGGAACATGGGTTTTGTCCAAAATGGACCGAATTAACTTTATCTAAAGAGAAGTTTGCCCAAATTCTGCCTGTATTGAGAGAAACAAAGAGTTCTTTGAGCACGATTTTCTCAGATTTACTGTTGCGGCCGTCCTCCAAATTATCTCAGCTGCAAATCCAAATTCGACTTGTTCCTGTTGAAAGATTGATGGAAATATCTTTTCTTGTTGATCAAGTTGTTGGGAACAATCCAATATTGTTATGATGGATCACATTTACTATTTACATTCTCCTCTTTCATATTGTAAAAGGAGAAGCACGTATTTCCTTGGGGAGAACAATGGATTATTATTGAATTTCTTTTGTAATTTTGTAATTCCTTGACTCTCGTGATTGAAGAGACACTGATGTAAACACTATTTATATTTGATTAATACAAGAACGTGTTTCTGTTCCATTTCTTAACTCTAGAGTAAAGCCCAGCGGCATTTCACCGGTGGTTGAGGGCCCGGCCCTGGTGGATCAATCCGCTGTTTGTATCCTTATCTTTTCATTATTGTGTGTGACAGTTTGTATTTGTTTTCATTACGGTTTACAAGTTAATTGGTTTATTTTTCATTACTTATTTCAGTGTGTTATATTAATGAATCGCGTTGCTGTTCTTTTATTATTTAACAAGAATCTTAATTCTGTATAATTTATCTTGTTATATCTTAACAGAGCTTCGTTGTTCTATTTCCATTATGGTTTCATTCCACTTGCTATTCCGTTTGACTGATATTCATTACAGATTCTTGTTCAATAGGATTGGTTATTTGATTCCATTAATTAGATTTTGTTGTTCAGAGTTGTTAGATAGGACTTGTTGTTCAATTCTCTTAAGTTACAGTTTGATGTTTATTTCCTGATCTGATGCTCATTTCAGTTGATTAATTGCAAAGAATTTGGTTTTGAGAGCTTTCCTAGTTTACTTTCATTGGCAGCATTAATGATTTAGTTCAATTTCTATTTTCCTTTGATTGCTTTAAAGCGGGACTGTCAACTGTAGAGAATACTGGTTATTGCTTCCACGTTCCCAGATTGATTGTCTTGTTCGAGTTTGATTTCAATTGCATCAATTTCTAGAGGAATGAGTTATTGCTACTGTATCCTCGATTGATGTTTGTTGAGTGAATAGTTGGATTTTAGAGCATTTGAGTTCATTTTATTGTAATTAGATTTCTTTTCCAAGCATCCGTTTACTCTTGTATTTAGAGCATTGTACTACATATTGCAAAGCATTACTCTTAGATTGAATTGCAGCCTCACACAGAGTACACTCTTGAAATAAAAATTCGTTCCTGGATTGATAATTAATGTGAGATAAATAGGAGTTAAAAAGACACCGTTTATACCTCAACACCTGGCTTCAGAAATTTTTTACAAGGTTCCATCTCAAACCCGAAATTTTTGAACCACCTTTCTTCTCCCCTTGGAATCTCTGTCACTAATGATATAATTTCAGGGGAAATTGTCAAGGTTAAGAATCTAAATTTTGTATTTGAACCTGTGAAATGAAGAGAAAACTCCTTTGTCACTTGATTATGACCTCCCTGCAATTTTTCACAGAATTTCCAACATCCTGTCTTCTTGAAGGCAACCTCAAATGATTTGTATTTGGTTAGAGCCTCTATGCTTTCAGGCTTCGTCCTTAAACAGTGGCCTGACCTGTGATTCTTTCTTTCCTCTGTCATCCTTTCCTTGAAATTCCTGTGTGCTTTTTGAAAACCTGTAACCAACAATCTCGCTTGATTTCAGAGTAAATTTTCTCGCTTGATAAACTACCTCGCTGGATTAGAGACACTGCCTCACTTGATGAATGAAAGAGAACCTTTGGTTTCTACTTACCATGAGCTTACCATTCGTAAAAGGGTATGCATCATGTGTTTCTTGCATGAGACAATAAAACCAAAAACCAACCCCTTTCAAATTTGAAAATGACATAAGACAAATGACCTCTAACGAATGTCATGATGGCTGTGAATGGTTGCATGTGTGAGAAAAGACTCGTGGCTGACACCTAATCATGAATGATTAACAGAATTTTGGTGGATTTGATAACTGACAAGACATGCTACAAATCCCCGATTTCGTAGCGCGCCTAATGTAATTTCAGGGTTTTGCGCTATGAAATGAGCAGCGTTTTAGTAGCGCAAAAGCAGTTTTTAACACTTTCTGCACTACGAAAATGTGGTTTCGTGGCTTAATCAAAAAAATTTCAAAATGGTTAAAAAATTGACTCTCTAAACATGATATGAGACTGTCAAGGTATGAAATAAGGTTGTTAGACTTTATTACATGAATGAAAATGCTACTCTAACCCTATCACTTAACCCCTAAAAACTTTACATGACTTCACACCTATCTAAAAACCATGACTAGGAACAAATTAAACTATCCAAGTTTGGAAAAAAAAATTATAGTGATAACAAATGTGAATGGAGACAAATGTTTGCAATGAATGGTTTATTTGAACTCTCTCTTGAACACATAATG
Source organism: Pinus albicaulis (assembly GCA_034641835.2). Taxonomy (NCBI): domain Eukaryota; kingdom Viridiplantae; phylum Streptophyta; class Pinopsida; order Pinales; family Pinaceae; genus Pinus; species Pinus albicaulis. The sequence goes on along the minus strand of JAXQQM020077075.1, from coordinate 11,722 downwards.
ACACTACAGATGGTTTGGTAGCATTTGACCTAAAGCTAATACCTAGAAACCGGTTGAAGACTTTCAATGTGGTTCGATTAACTGTTAGACAAAGAATTTCCCAACCCAGGTACAAGTGTGACAAAGTGCCGTGTTCAAGAGCGGCATGTTGCTTTCTAAAAAAGGGTGACAATTGGATTCTTTTTCTCTCTTTTTCCCCCACCACTACTGGCAAGTACCTCTTTATTTTCGACAAGCTTGAAGAGGATAACATTTGCTTGTTTGTGTAAGCTCATCCTTTGAATGAGTCCATCTTAGTATTAAAATCGAACCCTAAGAAGGAGTGGTATGGTCCTGTTTGTAATTGACAGGTCCTTTTTAGTTAAATTTTAACAAGTTTAGTATAGGAGAAACTCGATTTTTTTCAGTTTTAGGGAGTCGGAAGTAAAAAATAAGTAAACTTCATGCTTGTTCTTTTTCGTAAATTTAGTCTCTCGGGCCCGAAAAAGGATAAAATAATGCAAGAGAGAACTCTATTGACTATGATTAGTCAACGTATACCCTTTTCGTGATTATTCCATTTCAGTCTAGAAAAGGGGTAAACTTACTGAAAGGACGACTGTTCATTTACTTTAACGAGTTCGAATAGTCAAGTACTCGACGATCTTTTCATGTTTTGAGAGTCTGAAAAGGGATTAAAAGAGAAATCTATGGTTTTCGCTTTTTCATAATTTTACAGAGCCTGAAAAAGTGATAAAAGTATACTCAGTGTCAAAATAATTCTTTTCACCAAAAAAATTCATGTATCCTCCACAAAAACTCAAAACATTACACATACATTTTTCCAAGAAGTAAAAATATTTTTAAAAAATAACCTTTTAAAGTGAAAAATAAATAATATAATATTTTATTCATTTAAAAACTATAAAAAGGAGTTAAAACAAAATAATTTTCGCCTTTTGTGTTCAGAGTAGTGTATTGAAAGCTTTTGGCTAAAAAATTTTGGAGCAGATATCGGGAGAACCGATTGTCCATTCCTTGAATCGTCAGAACCAGGTAATCCACATCATCTTAATCTTAATTTCTATCTATTTCATTTTTATTTTTTAGTCTTAATTTCATTTTTTAGGAGGATTTTGTGTTTAAAAATGCGCTCTTGGGGGTCCACAGGTCATTCACGCGATAACTGCAGACCCCGATAGTTTTTCAAAGAAAAACTATCGAGCTGCCGCAGCTTTTATGTAGAGTTCGTGTGAATGTCCACACTGCCTTCTCACAAAAACTGCGAGGGCGTTGGGAACGTTTTAAAATTCAAAATTTCTCTTAAAAATGGTTCAAGTTTTGCATCCAAATGGTTTTTAACTTTTAAATGTGTTGATTTGTAGGTTGTTCCACCATGTTGGAGTGGCGAGAACGTGAACATGAGCTCATAGACAATGAAGTTATGGATGATGTTGCAACAATACGTGCACTGCAAAATTGTGGTTTATATAAGTTATGGGCTATCCAAGGTATGAAAGCACAAGTGGAGTTGATGACATGGCTTGTAAATGCATGGGAAGTTCAAGACCAATGCTTCATAATTGGGGACCATCGGCTCGAAATTGAGCTAGAGGACATTTATGTCCTTACCAGATTGTCCCGAAGAGGAGGAAGCATATCCTTATTTGGAGCTAGATAGGGAGGTCTTCCCATCGCTAGCGACAAATAACAGTATTTCATTACAAATGCAGACTGCAGTAGAGTATCTCGGAGGCACCATATTTAACTGGTGCAAAGGAGTTTTGGCCAACATGAAAGGCCAATTAAATAGAGAAAATAACGTGAAGTTGAAAAACTTCGAATATGGAATCATTCTCATTTCATTTTCTTTAGAGAGAATCCCTCTTCTCACTCCTCAACTGATTCTAGTAGATCGTGGGGAACCTCGGGAACCTTGAATGGTACGGTGGGTGGCATTAACGGCTCGCCATGGTGGCGATGGAAGTTTAGTGGTTCAGTTTACTCCAACATACTTTATGCGGCTTAGGAACCAAGTCTTCACCATCGAATACTTCCCTTATGTAGGAATGGATTACAGAGGTGATCCTGAAACATCTTCGCCTCCAGGGGCACAGTGGGACGAGATAGATAAGCGAATTATTTTGATGTTTTCAATCTAATTTTTATTTGTTTTTGCATCTTCCAATACTGAAAAAAAATATTTAAATGCAGATGTCAATCCACGACGACCAGCAACACTTCGTCGCTTTGATAGGTAGGAAGCATAGCCTGTAGCACCTCCACAGCACCAGGCAACAGAGATCCTAGCAGATATGGAGCACAACCTTGAGAGGTTGACCATAGACATTCCTAAGACATGAACAGATGATATTCCTCTCAGGCTTCAGAGACATGTGACAGATATTCCAGGACCATTTAGGAGATTTCTATGCAAAGTGGCACGTGCTATAGTCTATTACCACGATCATCATCATGGATAGTGGATGATCATTGTGGATAGAAATTTTTATTTTTTTTGTATCAGTATCTATTAGATCATAAGGTGTTTGAACCTATGATCATAGACGATGTAATATTTTTTGAAATGCTAATGATATTACTACTTTCTCCGAGTATCTTGTTCAACATGGATCGAATGTTGTTTTGGTTTACTTTGTTAATTTTGCAAGTGTCTATTTAGAACACAATTAGATAATGCATCGGCCAATGTCTTTAAATTTCTTGAAATATGTTGATATTCGATATAATCAAATTTATGTTCCAAGAGATGAACCTTAAAAAATAATCTCAATAACATTGGATTTCTAATTGCATATACACTGTTTAAATGTAATACAGTGAGTTCTAAATCCAACCTAATGATCAAACGTTGAATACCAAATGAAATGGTGTCAGATAATAACTCAATGACTGCCATATTTTGCAATATTGTTCATTGTTTGACCAAGGCATATCCCATGAATAGAAACTAACTCATCGGTGGGTGAATAGATAACCCAATCCACGGAAGAGATATTGTGTGTACTATGACAGGCACCATTAGCAAAACCAATGTACGTTTGAAGGGGTGTCGACATCTGCAATATCAAGAGTAATCAAGATAAGAAGTGATAGTAGTAACAACAAAACTAATCTAGGCACACTTATCTAATATAAGGCACACTATTCTAAAAAGTAACTATTGTACAAGAGAGATATTCACATGAATTTCAAGCATAATATCTCTTAAGATAAAGACCATTTCTGGGATTATCTAAAGAGACCCCGTCATAATCAGTTAATTCATAGGCTCCTTTTGCAAGCACACGCTTGACAATGTAGGGACCCTGCCACATCGGTTCAAATTTTCTAGCACCTATCTTATCGTTAGCTTGATCGTATACTAAGACTAGGCCACCTTCTGAAAAAACACGAGGATTAACACTTTGATCATACTGAGCTTTCACACGTTTCTTATGAGATTCGGTAGCTAATTTAGTGGTGTGTCGAGTCTCATCTAATTATGCTAAGTATAGAAAGAAATTTTCCTCTTCAGAGATAGCTGGTAATAACTCAATGGCTAATTTTAGTGACGGTATTTCACATTGAATTGGTAACATAGCTTCTAAACCATAGACAAGTTGAAAAGGAGTGAACCCTGTAGCAATTTTTTCTGAGGTTCGGTATGCCCATAGTGTTGAAAAAAACATGGTATACTAATTTGATTTGTGAGTTCTGATAATCTATTTAATCATGTTGGTTAAAACCTTGTTGATGGCTTCAACTTGACCATTAGCCTATGGGTAATATGGAGTAGAATTATGATGGTGCAGGCCAAGTTGATCGGAAATTTTGGTCATCATAATATTTCGAAAATGACTCCCATGGTCTGTGATAATAGCTTGAGGCACACCAAAACGAGCAATCACATGATTGAATACAAAATTAGCTGCAGTTTTTCCATCTGCAGCGAAGGTAGGCATTGCCTCGGCCCATTTGGTAAAGTAATCTACAGCGAGAATAATATACCCATGCCCCTCGGCCGAGTGAGGGTTACATGTAATGAAATCAATGCCCCATTTGGAAAAAGGACCGACAGCAATGATTGCGTGAAGAAGAGATGGAGGCGCACGCATTTTTCGATCAAAAATTTGGCAATTGTGGAATTTTTGGACCGCAATAATACAATCTTTGAATAACGACGGCCAAAAATAACCATCACACAATATCTTTTGAGCCGTAGCAAACCCAAACATATGACCACCGTACTCTCCAGAGTGGCAATCATTCAAAAATATTTTAGCCTCTGTGTGAGTTATACAATGTCGAAAAACAGAATCCGCACCACGACGATAAAGAGTGTCTCCAACAATATTGTATTGTTGGGATTGATATCGGATTCTTCGTCAATTTGAACTTGAAAGCTTGGGGCAAAAGGTTTGGGTTTGAAGATATATAATGACATCTCCATACCATGGATCTAATGTACTAATAAGAAACAGAGATTCATCTGGATGGGATTCTCTACCACAGTTTTTGTCTCAGTATTAGGAAAGTCACACATAAGCTCCACAAACACTAGTGATTTCTTTGATTTAGATTTCTCGAATTCCAAATCAAACTCTTATAGGATGACAATCCATTTGGAGTATTTTCCCCTGGGTAATATTTTTTTCAAGATATACATCATCGGGTTGCAATTAGATATCACAGTTGTTTTACATAACAATATGTAGTGACGGAATCGTTGGACAGCTTGCACTGCTGCGATGGCCAATTTCTACACATGCGAATATTTGATTTCCATCGGGTTGAGATTCCAACTTAGATAATAGATCACATGCACATTGTGAGATTCATCCTCTTGAACCAAGACCATTCCAATGGTAGAATCAGAGGCAGCTAAGTATATAATGTAGTCCTGGTGGTAAATGGGTGGATGCAATAACGGTGCATGGGTCAATGCGTGTTTTAATGCATCAAAATATTTATCAGCAATCTCATCCCAAATAAAAGGAACGCTTTGTTTCAATAACCGGGTAAAACCTTTTTTTAACTCAGCATAGTTCAGGGTAAACCTACGTAAAAAATTTGCTTTCCCTTGCAAACTTTGGAGTTGGTGAATTTTGGAAGGCGGAGGTAAGCTGATGATGGCCTCAACCTTCAAGGGATTGACATGAATGCCATTTTTCGAAATGATGAATCCAAGTAATCATCTTGATTGCACACAAAAAACACATTTGTGCGGGTTCAAACAAATCTTGTAATGCCTACATCTCATGAAAATAGCTCATAAGTGTGTAGGATGATCATCTCTGCGTAAAGAATGAGCAGTTAAATCATCTAGATAAGGTTGTACAACATTTTTGATATCATGAAAATCATAAGACATAGCCCTTTGAAAATTTTCACCAGCATTTTTTAATCTGAAAGGAAATTTTTGTAATATTCCAAAATTTGCAGGCAGCAAATTGGAATATTAATTTTTGTTTATGTCATCTAGGAGATGAATAAAATGGGTAAAAGGCCCATGAGTAGGAATAAAATCCCTCATAGTGTGAAAGGGATTTATGGAGCAGTTTTATTTTGCACCTTCCAGTGTGAAAAGGGGCAATTGCATGAGGACAAAGTCAATTTTGACCAAGTTAACAACGCTGCCTAAGAGGTGTAGCTTGCATGAGAAGACAGTGCAGCTTTGGAGGGAGAAATATTGTTGTGTAACCAGCTCCAAAAAGAGAAGAAAAGAGATGCCAACGCCTTAGAAATAAGCCAATTCGAGGGGGAAACCTCCAATACATTACATGAATGAACAATTCTTGGATGATACAATTTAAAAAACCTCCTTTCTATATATAGGAGTCCATGGGACCATAATTTAATCCTAGTGGGCCACAATGTAATCCTAGCTAACCTAACAATAATAATTTAAGGGCACAATAATAACAAAATGGGGGTTACAAGGGTACAATAATAACAATAAGGGGGTTACACTAACAACAATAAGGGACTATACTAGTAATATAAGGACCTAACATGCCCCTCTCCTTCAAAAAAGTGTTGTCCTCAACGCTTGAGTAGCTTTGGGTGCTTCTTTATAAAATTCTCATCCTCCCATGTAGAATCTTCAGTGGGTAAGTTCTTCCACTTTATGAGATACTCTGAAATTGATCGATTTCGTAGTTGTCGAGTTCTTGTTTCCGTGACCGCTTCAGGTTCCAATATGATTTTTCCTTCCTCATCAAGTTCTGGCAATATTGTTTGAACTGGAAGATTTTTACCTATAACCTTCTTTAAGCATGAAACATGGAAAACTGGATGTACTCGCGAAGAAGCAGGAAGCTCCAATTTGTATGCCATAGAACCAATCTTTTGCAACACCTTGTAAGGACCATAGTACTTTAGTGATAATTTATTATCCTTCTTAGCTTGCTTGAGGGACATTTGTTTGTATGGTTGTAGCCGTAAAAATACCCAATCTCCTACATCAAAACTTCTCTCGCTGCGATGTTGATCTGCCTGTTGTTTCATTCGATTTTGTGCCAAATTCGGGTTATCCTTTAAGAGTTGGAGAACTTCTTGCTGATGCTCGATGTGATCTTCCACTGCTTGAACCTTCGAATTTTCCCTTAAAGATGATGTGATCGATGGTGGATGATATCCATAAAGTACCATAAATGGGGTCATTTTTGCTGCAGTATGGAAGGAAGTGTTATACCACCATTCAGCGAGAGGTAACCACTTGACCCATTGTGTTTGTTTATCGGATACAAAACAACGAAGATATCCTTCCAAACATTTATTTACTATCTCAGTTTGACCATCAGATTGAGGATGATAAGATGAGCTATGAGCTAATTGAGTACCCAAACAAGAAAATAACTCCGTTCAAAAATTTCCAGTAAAAATGGGATCTCTGTCGCTCACAATAACCCTTGGGCTTCCATGTAGCTTTTGAATTCTATCCATAAATGTAGTAGCAACTGTGCTTGCTTTAAATGGATGAGATAATGCACAAAAGTGTGCATACTTGGTAAGTCTATCAACTACCACCATGATGACATTCTTTCCTTCGGACTTAGGTAAACATGTGATAAAATCCATTGAAATCTCCTCCCAACGTTGACTTGGAATGGATAAAGGTTGTAGAAGTCCCGGGGTCTTAATTGTCTCCACTTTATTCTGTTGGCAAACCAAAAATTCCGCCACAAACTTTTGAATATCAGATTTAAGGCCATCCCAAAAAAATTCTTTCTTCACCCTGTGGTAAGTTTTTAAAAATCCTGAGTGTCCTCCTAAAGGAGAAGTGTGCAATTCGAGAAGAATCTTTTGTTTTAGTTGGGAATTCTTACAAAGATATAAGCGATCTTTGTACCATAAGGAATCATTTTTCCAACTAAATGTATCAGATGTACTAGGATCTTGCTGCAACTTATGAATGAGTGTCCATACATCTTTGTCCTTCTTCCATTCATCTCTTGCTTCGGTTATCCAATCTGGTTGGATAATAGAAATGGCACAAAAAAATGCTTCCACCTCTTCATTCTTTCTTGAGAGTGAATCTACAACAACATTAAGCTTTCCTTTTTTGTAGATTATTTCAAAGTCATAACCCAACATCTTTGTGACCCATTTTTGCTGCTCTTCTGAAGATAGTCTTTGTTCCAAAAAGTGTTTAAGACTATCATGATCAGTTTTAACCTTGAAGTGTCTTCCCATTAGGTAAGTTCGCCATTTCTTTAGTGCATGCAGTATTGCTAACATTTCCTTCTCATAAATAGGTTTCTGTAAATACTTTCATTTGATTGGACGACTTTCAAAAGCAATGGGTCTTCCTTCCTGCATTAAAACTGCACCAATTCCATTTCCTGAGGCATCACATTCCACAATAAAGGTTTTTGTGAAGTTTGGCGTAGCTAGGACTGGTGCTAGGCACATTGCTTCTTTAAGATGTTCAAAGGCCTTAGTTGCTTCAGGAGTCCATGAAAATGCATCTTTCTTCAATAATGTTGTTAGAGGTGCTGCTATTCTCCCATAATTCTTAATAAACTTGCGATAATACCCTGTTAACCCGAGAAATCCTCGCAACTGCTTTATGGTTGTGGGGACTTTCCGTTCCTTAATGGATTTAATTTTGTTAGGGTCTACTTTAACACCCTCGTGAGATACAATATGACCCAGATATTCCACCTCTTGTACTCCAAAGAAACATTTGGACTTTTTTGCATATAATTGTTTCTCCTGCAATAGTTTGAGCACCCTGTCAACATATTCAACATGATCCTTCCAAGACCTGCTGTAGATTAGTATATCATCAAAAAATACTAGCACAAATTTTCTAAGGAAGGGTTTGAAAATGGAATTCATAAACCCTTGAAATGTAGAAGGTGCATTGGTAAGGCCAAAAGGCATGACCAAAAATTCATAATGACCCTCATGAGTTCGAAATGTTGTTTTTGGAATATCTTGAGTCTTCATTCTAATTTGATGATATCCTGAATGAAGATCCAACTTGGTAAAATAAATTGCTCCATGTAATTCATCCAATAATTCATCAATCACAGGAATGGGAAATTTATCTTTAATGGTGAGCTTATTGAGCTCCCTATAATCCGAACACATTTTCCATGATCCATCCTTATTGTGTACCAATACTACGGGAGCAGAGAAAGAACTTTGACTAGGTTGAATTATACCCGCCTCTAACATTTCTGCAATCATACGTTCAATTTTGCTCTTTTGGAAGTAAGGATATCTATAAGGCCTGATGTTTGGAGGAACACTTCCTGGAATAAAATTAATAGCATGATCATGATCACGAATAGGTGGGAGTCCTTTGGGAGTTTCAAACACCTTGGAATGATTGTCCAAGACTTGTTGGAGATCTGCAGAAATAGATGATTTTGATGTAGGAACTTCTAGTGAGCATAATTGTGCAATTACGCCTCGTTGTTCTTTCTTTAGAAGCTTTGTCATGACATTAGAGCTTATTATCCTTCCCGGCTTCCCTTCAATACCCCGTAATTCGACTTCCTTTCCTTCTGAAAAAAAATTCAAGAAAAATTCTTGAAAATTAAAAGCTACCGTCCCCAAAGATTGTAACCATTGTACTCCTAGTACAACATCAGCACCTCCCATAGGAATGGAAAGCATTGGAATAGTCAATACATATTCCCCCATGGCTAGCTTGATATTATGGCATTTTCCCGAGCAATTTATAGTTCCTCCATTTGCAACCATCACTTGACATTCTGGTGCTGGGTATAGGAAACAATTTAATTCCTTGGCTACCTTACAATGAATAAAATTATGGATGCTACCTGAATCAATCAACACTATTACCTTTTTCTTCTTGATTTGTCCTTGTATCTTGAGAGTTTGAGGAGTGGTAATTCCTGCCGGTGCATTACACGATATGGTCGGATTCATTTCTTCCTCTTCTAGGGTTGGTTCCTGGTGTATATCCTCTTCTTGTTCATTTTCTTCTTCCTCTTCACAATCTATGTAAAATAATTTCTTCTCAGCACACTTATGACCTTTAGTGTATTTGCTATCACAACTGTAGCAAAGCCCTTTTGCTCTTTTTTCTTCCAAATTTTGTGGTGTCAACCTTGTAGGTTGTGGAAATCTAGGCGTAGCAACACTTCCTTCTTTATAGAATTGAGTGGTAGGCTTCCTTGTCGCCATAATTTTACATTCAACTTTCTTGCCAACCTGAATGCCTTCTCCAATGAATCAGGTTCCAAAACACGAACTTCATGTTGGATGTTATCCTTTAGAGTGCCTATGAAGAGATCAATCCTGTGTTCCTCTGGAATATCAGTTACCCTTATATTCAATTTTTGGAAGTCCTCAATGTCCTGCCCCACTAAACCCTTTTGTTTGAGATTTATCAATTGGCTAAAGAAGGTGTTGCTCTTTGTATCCTCATAATGTGCTATCATTTCCTCCGTAAAAATTGACCAAGTGACAATTTTTTTACGGGAGCAAAGCCATCGATACCATACAAATGTATTTTGTTCTAAATGTAAAGTTACAATGCGTACCTTTTGTGTGTTTTGCACATTATGGAGATCAAAATATTGCTCCATCTATAGTATCCATGTTACAGGATCCTTTCCATCAAACTTCCTCATATCCATTTTTGGAATATGGTGGTTCTTCCCGCCAACATTAGAGTTTATGACATCACGATTAAGATTTATTTTGTTCTCATCATGAGGTTCTTCTACTATTTTTTCACCATTAGGAAACATTTCTTGTATCAACTTTGTCAAACCTTCCATGTCTAATTTTAGAACATTCTTCATGTTTTCCATTTTCTCATCTATCGTAGCTTCCATGTCATCCATCTTAGATTCCATGCCGACCCCATGCCATCTATCTTAGATTCCACGCCTTTCTTCAAACCATCCATCTTATTTTCCATGCCTTTCTTCAAAACTTCCATGTCATTTTTTGTTGCTCTTTGCGAGAGCGAAATTTGTTGCACTTGCTCTTGTAATTTTGATATGTCATGTTGCCATTCTTCATCTTCATGAGCCGTAGTAGAGCTTTCCAAAGGCTTAATGGGTGTTGAATTATTTTTTGGGGCCATTTTAGAATCCAATACTGATATATGTTCTACAATATGCCCTTGCAATCAATTCAACTTGATTCTTCAAACAAGACTTATGCAATTTGGAAAAAAAATACACACCTTTTACTTGCTTTAGAGGTGCTCGATATTGAAATTGGATTATCTCTGTGACTGAAGCACTTCAATATTTGAATTTCGGTATCAACGTAGCCCTCTGAATTATCTTTTGAATGCCATAGGTCTGACCTGATTTGGATTCTCCAAGACCAAGTTGTGTCCAATCTCCCACAATGACCTAATTATGGACTGGTTCAGTAGAGCGAACTTGTACGACTTTCCACGTGTCACTGTTTCGTCCTTCATCTCTGAAATTGATATCCAAGAAACTACAGTCCGTGTACTTTCAATCAATTTTTACAGCACTCCAATCCGATGCCCAGAGAGAGAGTTATTGAACTTTTCCCACGATCACCTCCTTGAGATGAAATTTAGCTGCCTGAAAAAGCACTACATTCCATAGATAATATCTCCAAAAATATTGCGAACCAAGCTCTGAAATTTTTTGATGAATTTCCTCAAGATTTCAGCTTCACACCATATGAATTTCTCAGAAACAAAGTTATAGCGAAAATTCCACGATGACCTGTTTAGGAGCCTGAAAAAAGACCTAAGTTCCACAGATCATATCTCCGAAAATATTGCGAACCAAGCTCTAAAATTTTTATACAATATTCCTCAGGATTTTAACTTTGCATCACAAAAATTTCAGCTTTTGAAACTTCGTAGAAAAAAAATTATAGCGAAAATTCCACGATGACCTGTTTGGAGCAGCGAAACCCTAGAATCTAAAGCTCTGGTACCAAATGTTGTGTAACCAGCTCCAAAAAGAGAAGAAAAGAGATGCCAACGCCTTAGAAATAAGCCACTTCAAGGGGGAAACCTCCAATACATTACATGAATGAAAAATTCTTGGATGATACAATTTACAAAACCTTTTTTCTATATATAGGAGTCCATGGGGCCATAATGTAATCCTAGTGGGCCACAATGTAATCCTAGCTGACCTAACAATAATAATTTAAGGGCACAATAATAACAAAATGGGGGTTACGAGGGTACAATAATAACAATAAGGTGGTTACACTAACAACAATAAGGGACTATACTAGTAATATAGGGACCTCA
>JAXQQM020077373.1:0-14523 GCA_034641835.2 Pinus albicaulis | reverse complement strand
CTGTTGAGTCCCGAATTTGTCTCTTTTCCATACACTTTTCCATATCTCTTTCACTCACCTAAACCTCCAAAATTGTCAATATCATGTGCAAAAGGGTATCTAACATGGTTTTTAATTATGTTTGTGTGTTTTCTATTTGAATTAGATTTTGTTCATACAGCTGCGGAAACTTGTCACTTTCCGCAGCCGCTGCAACTTTCCGCAGCTATTTTGTGGAAATCAATGTTACAGGTGTCAACGAAGGAAACGAGCCACATGGGCAGGCTAGGAATGACAAGGACATGGTTCGTGTCCTATTGGTTCAATGAAATTCGTCAAGGAAAGCCGCGGTCAAAGCCATCCGCGTGGAAGTCAACTGTGGAGTTCTATGTCGGCTGGACTCTGTTTCGTGGCATAGAAACATCCATACGGCCGTTTCCCAAGCTTGTGGAAGTTAATTGACATCTGTGCAAAGTTCTGGAGTTGAATTTAAGCACCCACCTTCCATAGATCCGTTTCCCAAACATGGCCATACTCCTAAATCCGTGGCCTTCGTGGTCTACGTGTTGGCTGCTATCATAAACTTCAGGAAACAGTTACATTTTATTGCTTTATAAAGAGCGTTTGCATACGAACGTAGAGTTAGTGAATGTGAGTTGATAGTTGTTAGTTGTTAAGTTGATGTGCGTACTCTGTTATGTGGTGATTACGCTGCCTTGAGCCGTAATACCACCAGCCTGTAATGACTTTCTTTTTAATGTGAAAAACTCTGTTTCATAGCTTAATTCGTGTTTGAAGATCATACCAGAGCTGCGTAGAGGGCCCCTGCTCAGCCGAGGTTCTGTGTATTAATGTATATATTTTTCATTTCATTTCTTTAAGTAATCATTGTATCATAACCCATTACATGTTCATATTTCATAGTTGTTTTATTTATGTTCATACATTTCTGTAATTTCCATTGCATTCCTGTCTTTTATGTTTTTATGATTGTTAAAATACTGATCAGTTTTCTTGTGCGGGTTTTAGGTAGACACCCCGGGGCATTTTCATAGTATTTTCGCTAATGATATGAAACTGATATTATTCTGCTGCTAGTTTTCTTTCACAGTCTTTGTTTAACTTGAGTTTTGTTTTGTGCATTTCAGTTTTGTTTATCTGATTCAGTAGTTAAAATTAGACATATTAAGCTACTCATAGTGTCTTCAGCTACCTCCGAAAGCCACAGCTGGACTGATGGTGAGGGGCTGCATGATGAGATGTGTAGTTTAGTATTAGTTTCCTTTCTGCAAAAATAGATATATTAAGCTGCTCATAGCGTCTTCAGTTTCCTCCGAAAGCCACAGCTGGACTGATGGTGAGGGGCTGCATGATGAAGTGTGTAGTTTAGTATTAGTTTCTTTTCTGCAAACTTAAATATATTGAATCATGTATGACATCTTCAATTGCCTCAGAAAGCCACAGCTGGACTGATGGCGAGGGATTGAATCATGTGTGTATGGTTTAGTATTAGTTTACTTTCTGCAAATTAAATATCAGTTACACAAGTTGTTTATGATTACTTCCACAAGTCATAGCTGGTCTAATGATGAAGGGTCAGAAAATGAATTGATGTAATCTGGTTTAGATTTCTTTCATTGCAACTTTGAATTTCCATAAGCGTAGTTTCTTTTGTGTTCATTTGGCAGCAAGAATAGTTTAGTTTTCATATTCACTAGTTTCTTGTTTTGATTCATTAGATTAACAGCACTTTCCATTTCAGCAGTTTACTTTCTTTTGTCATTGTAATTCCAATTTGCTTTTGAAGTTTCGAGATTGGAAAATCATTATAGAGGAATATCATTTCCTTGAACAATTATAACCAAGCTTGTTTCTCACTTTAGAATTTCCATTTCACCTTAGAAAGACCATAAACGACAAAAAGATAAGAAAGAGGTTATCTTGCACATATAGTGCGCCGCACTTCATCAGCTTACGATTCCCGGATTGACAATTAAATGCAGCAATTTAGGACACACTAAATTGACCAAACATTTTGGCGCCGTTGCCGGGGATGTGTAACTAGGTAGCCAATTTCTTAAAAAAAAAACACACATAAAATCATAAAAGAAGGGAAAACTTGATAACTTCTTGAAGTATGCTCTCCTCTTGCACCTAGTGTGATCTAGAGGATCAGAAAAGAGAGTTATTGGTTTAGTAATTGCTTAAGTATGCTCTCTTCTTGCACCTAGTGTGATCTGGAAGATCAGAAAGAGAATTATTAGCCCAACTTTTGTTAAAAAAAAACTAAAAAAAAATGACATGCATAGAGCAAGAGATTCTAGGGGAAGGTTTATAGCTAAAGCCAAGAGTTCGATTTTCACAACTCCATCTTCTTCAAGGCATAGACCAGATTCACCATCATCTACCCCTAGCCTTAAGATTTTTGGAAGCCAGAATCCACAACAACTTTCATTGCCATTTCCACAACATCAACCTTCTCAACAAAATACAAATCCTCAACTCATGCTCCCATACCAACAAAAGACAAATGCCTTGGATTCCTCACTGTATCCAATGAAAATACATTTCTCCCCCTTGCTGTCCAACTTCTTTCTTAGCTGATCCGGAATGTGTGCATAAGCCACACATCCAAAAACCTTCATATGTGTGACACCTTGCTTTGTACCACTCCATGCCTCTTTCGGCACTTTGTTCATAATTGCTTTTGTAGGGCATCTATTCAAAATATACGCTGCACAATGTACAGCTTGAGCCCAATAATCATTAGACAAATGCTTTGCCTTTAACATGCTCCTTTCCATGTCCATTATGGTTTGATTCTTCCTTTCGGCTACCCCATTTTGTTGCGGAGTATATCTTGTTGTAAACTCCTTATGAATACCATTTTCTCTACAAAAACGTTGAAAATATTTAGAGATATACTCACCTCCTCTATCAGTCCTTATGACTTTGATATGCAGCCCACTCTGGTTCTCAACAAGTGCTTAGAAATTGAATTTTTTTTCAAACAATTCACTTTTGTTTTTCAAAAAGTAAACCCAAGTTTTTCTTGTAAAATCATCTATGAATGTTAAGATATAGTGGTTGTTAGCAAGTGATGGAGTTTGCGTCAGTCCACACACATCTGAGTGAACAATCTCTAAGGGTGCCTTTGCCCTTATGCTTTTCCCGAAAGGAAAAATTTCTCTGTGTTGTTTCCCCAAGACACAACCTTCACAAAGGCTGTCCGGTTTCTCTATCAATGGTAAACCACTTACCATTCCTTTTATGTTCAACAAATTAAGACCTCCAAATTTGAGATGTCCAAATCTCAAGTGCCATAACCAATTATCATCTTTTGGTTCGCTTTGGAAAGTCTCTTATGCAACTGCTACTTTCTCTTCACCATTCTTCAAATCTGCTCTCATTCTGAGAGGGAACATCCTATTCCTTGTCATCTTCACTTCAGAAATACACTGTTTTCTGGGTGGTTTATCAATGATGGTACAAACATCATTATCAAAGAAAACATTATACCCCTTATGGATACGCTGTCCAATACTTAAGAGGTTATAAATCATTCCTGGAACATAATACACATCTGCTATGGATTTCCTTTCACCTATCCTTGTTAAAACATTTACTGTTCCTTTTCCCATAACAGAAACTTTGTTATCAGTTCCCAGTGTGACTTGTGACTTCACACTTTCATCTAACATGGAAAACATTGCTATGTTTCCTGTCATATGGTTACTACAACTGGAGTCTAGAAACCATAAATCCTCACTTTTTTCTTCAGCCATATTACATACTAAAAACAAATTATTTTGGCTGACATTTTCCTTAGTGAAGTTTGGACTAGTTCTACTTGCCATATCTTGCTGCTTCTTTCTGCATTCATTAGCATAATGACCATATTTTTTACAATGGTAACATTGGACATTGGTTTTATCATACCTCTGTCCATGAGCATTCTTTTGACCGTTTTGCTGGCTGCTGCCTTGGCCTTGATGCTTATTTGGATTTTTGCCCTTTCCTTGAGCATTTGAAGGACTATTCCTTCCACCTCTATTCTGGCTTCTGCCTCTTCCTCTCTTGTTTCCTCTGCCTTGCCCTCTTCCTCTTCCGAAAGACAAGTGGGTCTTAAAGGCATGCTCAAGAGATGAGTTTTCACTCCTACCCAATCTCTATTCATGGGTCATCAGTGATGCATGTAGCTCATCCACTGAAAACTTTGTGAGATCCTTAGTCTCCTCTATGGTGGTGACAATCACATCAAATCTCGAGGGTAGACTCCTCAAGAGTTTTTCCACAATCCTATTGTCTTCAAGAGTCTCCATGAGATGTTATATGTGTGACCATTCCAATCACATGAGTGAAGAATGAGTCAATGTTATCTAACTCTTTCATACAGAGAGTTTCAAAGTCTCTCCTCAGCAACTAAAGTTTTGTTGTCTTCACTTTCTCCATGCCCTGGTAAGATGTCTTGAGAGTTTCCCATGCTTCTTTGGATCTCTTAGCTGCTGCTATCCTCGGAAACACACTCTCATGCACTGCTTGATACAAAAAGAAAAGAGCCTTGGCATCTTTCTTCTTATTACTCTTCAGAATCTCTTTTTCTACCTGAGTCAACATATTAAACTCATGTTCATCTGTTGGCTCTTCAAAGCCATCCTCAACAAATTCCCATAATTCTTGGGAGACAAATAAGGCACTCATAGTTATTGACCAGTAGTCATAATTTTTCCCATTAAACTGTGGGAGATGGATATTTCCCATACCCATACCAGTGCTGGCTCCAGCCATTCTGCACTCTTAACTATGATTCAAAAAGACGTGACTGTGTATTTAAAATGACTGATTGTTCTGCAACAGTAACACAATAAACTGTATAGAGAAATACTCCTGCACATCTGGGTCACGTCCCCCTTTAGGACATTACTTCGCAACTCCCTCACCTTCTATTGTTCTAGATGTTCCGAGTCCTGTTAATTAACTAGCCCTCTTGTTCTAGAATATCCTATGTGGAATAACTTACGGATGGAGTGTATGACTGACTATCAAGATTGACTCGGGACTTGAATTTTCTTTTAATAAATCACCAAGAAACATAATATGGCACAGGTCCGCTGGACTTGTTAGAACAGATGGTTGGTAGTTTGGTACATCACAATTACTTCCAACGTAATCTTCTAGGTGTTCCCCATCCGTCTTCAAACGAGTGATCACAAACTTCCCTCTTCACTTTCTGTGTGAAAGGATTCATTTTCTTCCCTCGTACATGAAAA
The DNA here is from genome assembly GCA_034641835.2 of Pinus albicaulis. Lineage (NCBI taxonomy): Eukaryota > Viridiplantae > Streptophyta > Pinopsida > Pinales > Pinaceae > Pinus > Pinus albicaulis. The sequence goes on along the minus strand of JAXQQM020077373.1, from coordinate 9,274 downwards.
TCTGAATGACATATACGATTGATGGGATACATCACAATAGTTTAGAGAAGGTTTAGTACTAGGGGAGGCATTAAGAAAAAGAAACAGTAATTGGAAAAGTTGCTATAGGAATATAGAGATGTGTTTCAGGATCCTAAAACATTACTACCTTAAAAAAAGTGGAGCATGTGATTTTTTAAACTAAATTCTTATAATTTCACATTAACAGTGTGGAAAAATTTACAAATAAAAACCATTATGGTAAAATGTGTGGGGTATAATAAGCCACCGCCATAGTAATAGTGGAAAATTTTTGAACGAAAAACAAGTAACACATAGCGTAGGAACATTCGTGAAGAAAAAACAAAGAGCAGAGAGCCCAATGTACAGATGGAATTGTAGTTTAGTGCGGGCCATATTGAACCTTCCATGACTATTTCCGAATAAGATCAAAGCCCGCTTAAACAATTAATTTTGTTTCTTTTATGAAATACTAAGATAATTTTCAAATCTAAAATGAAATTTCCATTGGAATTAACACATCTCAATTAGCCTATTAATTTTTTTAATGATGTCTCACTTCAACATTAAACTGGCGATAACGACCTCTTTCCCCATTTCTTGTGTGAAACAATCAATTTAATTGGTTCCTTGACAATTAGATCCACGAGTAAATGTCTTTATCGTTTACATGTAAAACAAATTCAATCAATATAATGTTGTTAAACACAAAATTATAGTATTTCAAAACTAAAATGGTTCAATTTTTACGTATTAGTATTTTTATTTTTATTGAGTTGATAAACTTATTTTAGGAAATGTGTAAGTTTGTCTCCAGATTTATTTTCTTTAAAATAAAAATAAAAATAATATTCTAAATAGAAAAATAATATAAATTATAATAAAAATAAAATTATATATATATATATATATATATATATATATATATATATATATATATATATATATCTTATACTTTTTCAAACTATTTTAATGAGAAATTTAAATAAATTATTTGTAAAGTAATGTTAACTAATTTATGTTGATATCAACTTCTTATATATATATATATATATATATATATATATATATATATATATATATATATATATATATATATATATATATATACTAGTTGTTGCATGAGAAGGTGCAAAGAGACATTGATAGGAGTATTGTTTGTGAATTATTAATTTGAAGTAATTGTATTTTTTTGACATGAAGGAAAAAATGTATTGGAAATTCTCGAATTTTGAAGTTCAATGCAAAACATTAAAACTTATTTGAATCTCTTAGTTGCAGGGCTATCCAAACAATAAAACTTTTTGTGAAGCATATCCCTGTTTGAAAATCGAAATAAATTATTTCAGACTATTTCACCATTGCAATTTCATTTTCACGCTATCTTTGTTGTAGATGGATCACAATATGCTACATTCAACAAAATTGACTGCACATTTTGCCTTATTTTTAAATAATAGTACAAGTATGCCGTTTCCAGCAACAAAAAGACACCACATTTGAATTCCAAGAAACAAATTTGCAACAGAGAAAAATAAAAACTCTTCTTGTGCCTCCGATAGGTTTATTATTCAAAAAAGACAGCCAACAATACATTAAAACTTCGAACAAAATGCCTAAAAACCGCATAAAATTTTTGCTCAGCTACCTCAAGCTGAAATTCAACCCTTTGTTGCAGACTGTAATCTTTGACCAACATTGAATTTTCTCTCCTTGTCGACTGGTTTTTACTTGGATATTGTTGAGGTCAGATTTGGAATTTTTGTTGAAATATTCTGATGTACTATTCATGAACAAAATTTCTCTCCCATAAGGAAATATTAGCAAGGTTTTCCCCTCGTGGGTTTTGCCCTGGGTTGAATCCTAATTTTTGGTGTGTCTTATCTCTCTACAAATGTTATGTTGATGGGTATGGCCCTTTTTTGAATCTGGATTGAAGTTTACAAAGAAAGCGAACAAATAAGTATGACAGAGTGTTTGTTGGTTTTCACAATAGGATCTCCTCCATTTGGTGTCTAGTGTTAACACTTGAAGCATTTTTTCCTAATTCCATTATTATTTGAATATGATAAGAGGCATCTAGGAATCTTATATGGGTTAAAATCAAAGCATTGTGTTGAAATGCTCACATGTTAAATGACTAAATTGCATTTTTGAATGTGTATTGCGCTGTTTATTCCTAATGTTATTTGGACTTAATGTCGGTATAATTTGTGCACTTGTAGCCAAGGCTCTAAAAGTCAAGTATTGAGTGTTTAATTAGTTTCAATACCTGATCTGTTAATGTCATCGATATTTCATGTATATTGGTTGAACTTTGTGTGTAGATTTTGGAGTGTTATAAGCCAATATTCCATATAAACCAATGTTTTTGATGAAATTTAGGCATTTAAAATGGCTTATTGAGATTGAAAATCAAACCGACCTTGAGAAGCCTTTTCAACCCCTAATACAGCAAAATATATTTTCCCAGGTTTAAGTGTGTGGACTTGGATGGTAATGGTGTACTCACGCCAAATGAGATGCAGTTCTTTTATGAGGAACAATTGCATCGCATGGAATGCATGGCACAAGAGCCAATCCTTTTTGACGACATATTATGCCAAATGGTTGATATGATTGTCCCTGAGGTAACTATTAACTATTACTGACTCGAGAAATTATGTTTTATATGTATCAATATGATCTTGATCAATACAGAAATGAATGTGCGTTGATTCACTCCTTTTTTTTAAATATTTATGATGCAGAAATAATGGTTATTTTCTCTTCTGTTTTATATGTATCAATATGATCTTGATCAATACAGAAGTGAATGTGCGTTGATTCACTCCTTTTTAAAAAAAATATTTATGATGCAGAAAGAATGGTTATTTACTCTACAGGATCTGAAGAGATGTAAGCTGTCAGGAAGTGTTTTTAATATTCTTTTTAATATTAATAAATTTATGGCTTTTTAAAATCGAGATCCATTCCTTATCCGTCACGTAAAATATATCTTGTTCTACATTGTTGGTTCTTTTGTTACTTTTCAAGGATAGAATGTCCTATCAAGCCACAATAAAGTTTCTATGGATGGTAGCACTGTCTAATCGATACTTTTATGGGAACAAGAAGGAATGGGAAGATCCTACTTTGACAGAGTGGGATCGGTTTGCACATAAAGAATATATCAGACTATTCATGGAAGAAGATGGTGAAGATTCTTCTAATGGCAGTGTGGAAGTTTGGGATGAATCTCTTGAGGCTCCCTTTTGAATGTGATCATTCTTTGTCAATAGCATCAGCCGGTTTAGTTGTTTCTGCATTTTGTCCACCATACAGGCTTTTTGCCTTCTGCTTTTCATGTAATCCTCCAGAATTTGAGTTTCACATGCACTTATGATTGGAATGCCTATTAGAAGTTATCGATGAATCTGATGTTAGACATGAATGAATATATCATTGCTCACTTCCCAGAAACTTCCTTGAGCACACGTAAAGCACATGGTGTGATCCTTCATTAGTGCATGTGTGGATTCCTTAAATTTAATATGGGATTTAGTGTATTAAGATGTTGTGATCCATAAGTCTCATTCAATCATAGATGTTAAAATACTTGGAGTTGTATTCTGGTAACTGGAAGGGAAGTTGGATGTCTGGGAATAGAATGTGTAGAATGATTGCCTGAAAACAGGACAATAGAAGTTAAATTACAGAGAATAAATGCTGCATGCAACCTTCATAGAGAGGGAGGAAATAAAAACATGTTATTAAAAGGATAGTGTGCTTTATTAGAATCATAATTTTATTAATACTTGGTTTTCCTTCCAAATTGAAACTCTCTCATCTGTGTTGCCTCTCTGCAGTAGTCTTGCTACGAAATGGATGGAACTATGGATATTTGAAATGGCGGACCCGCAGATCCTTGGTAGGGATGGTTATCTTCTATTTCAATCTACTGAAATTGGAAGGAATATCACAATCACCATCGTGGAGCTGTAAAGAAAGGTTGGTCCATTGGTAGATGTTTTGTCACTCTGAAATAATCAGATGAAGTAGAGGTTCAATGGAAGAGTATTGAAATCATTTTGTACATGAGGACTTCTCGTATATTTAATCTATTTTTCAATTAAAGCTTGACCTTAGTTAGCCTGCATTTAGTCTCTGCGTAGGTGATATGTTGCAATTTATTTTAGTGGGTCAATGTTTAATAACCATCAGGTCTTGATATTGGTTTTTAAATAGTTTTCTTTGTTTACTTCCTTGGTGATTGGAAAGAGAGACAAAGGATCTCTGCAGTTCATATTTTTTTTTCTTGTTCAGTGTATAGATTAAGTGTTTTGCTTTAATGTGGTGGAATATTTAACTTCTGTCAAAGATAAAGGTGTGTACCTTATTGGTTCTCAGCAGAATGTGGAAAGAATGGCAGCCCTCATTACTTGTCAAAGAGAATGGCAGCTATGTAGTGGGGAATGTAGATAGCTATTCAATGGCAGATATCTTGCCAGTCTCATTATAGTCCAACACATTTGTATGGTCGTTCTTCACTCACATTATTTCACATCATCATTTTACTCAATTTTCATTTCAGGTTGCTATTTTGCTAATAATTTAGCCATCAATGTATTATCCATGTTAGATGTAGTTGAGACATTACTAATTTAATTCACAATTCAACTGTGCCTTTTATTTTGTAGATTTTCAATTGATTGAATATATCCTGACTAGGTACTTCTTTGAGCTTTGCCTTGGAAATTTTTGCCCCCTTTTCATGTAATATATATCTTACTGCTTACACCAAATCAAATGCTCCATGTGCCAAATTCATATCCTTTTAGATAAGGATGCAATTTATTTCAATTTTATTTCAAAATAGAGCAAAGGTAAGAGAAAATACTGCACCGGGGGACTGAACAATGGCTCAACAAATCGATAAACATCCGTGGGAGAGTACATGAAGTGATATTGGAAAAAATATGCTAAGAAATTTAGGCTGGTCAGAAATTAAATCTATTTTGCATCTGTATAATCACACTGCAAAAACAGAGAGTCGGCATAGACTTGTTGAAGTTCTTCTTGAAGAGTTGTTTTGCTGCATTGCTTGCATCTGTCCCGAGATACTGAAGCACCTCCATTATCTGTTTACATGGAAAACTGCCCATCACTTCCTATTTTTCATTTCATGAAGCAAGATTACAAAAAATTATATCAAAGGGCAAGCTACATAAATAATGTGTTATCACTAACCAACCGTTGAAAGGCTAGAATTTGATTTCTTAAGTTACTCTGCTCCAGCTGCAGCACAGTTGAAAATTGTAGTGCTGGTACATGCTACTAGTTCCATATAATCACATATAGGTATGTATCAGGATCATGATCATTAAATAAATAACTGTTCAAAATTAATTTTCACGAACATCAACAGCTTATATGTCATACCTTTTGAAGTAAAGGAGGTGGCATTAGAGGAAAATGAACAATAGCAAGAAATGCATTTAGAGGTTCTAGCGTTTCTGCAAAGAATATCTCGGGACTGCATTCCTCTAGCTGTTGATTTACTTCTCCCCAACCATGAAGGCCATCTCCTTGGGGAAATTTTCCTTAGAGGTCACTACCAAATGGGGGCGTTGCAAAAGTCATAATAATCACAACTCAAAATGCTTACTACATTTATCCATCTCGCCACATTCCAGTCCGTCAAAGGCAGACAAGTCACCCTCGGATGCTTGCTACAAAATCAGGGTGGATATTGAGCATGAAAAGAGGAAATGCCATAAATACTATCCTGAAATACCAAAACACTCTAGGACATTTCCATAAGTGGGAAACAATAGCCTACCTAAAGTATTTTCATAAATGAGGACCTTTCTAAGATTTTTAATTCTACACTGGGAGTAGTGCAGTAATCAAAATCCTTAGAAAAAATTTCTTCACAAGCTTCATCAAGCGGCCTGCATGCATGCATTGAGGTGACCACCTCCAGGATTGGACCTACTGAATCCTGCAAATAAAAAAACTCAAAAGGTCAGCTTCAAATCTAAAATGAAATTGCAACAGCTCATCTGAATGGTTTCCGAAAGTGCCCACAATCTCTGGACTTAGTTTTGTGTTATGCAATCAATGGCTGTTGAAGAAGCTTCTTCCAGTAAGTAGCACACCAACTCTGCATATATGTATAGAGAAACTTCTGTCAATTACTAAGTCCAAATTATAACTACCTAAGTAACAAAACTCTTTTTTCTTTTTGTTGTTCATGATTCACAACCACGATGTAACCCTTGGAAGTTCAAGGTAGGTATGCCATGTAAAATCCTCATCCTCTGTGGCAATTTTTGGCTATCGAAGATTTCCTCAATGCTTGCAAGTTGCAACCTTTTCACTACCTCAAAGTCCAAGCCAGAGTTTTTATGATGCAATATTCAAAAGCAACAATCACAACAATCATACTTTTACACAATTAAACTAACCCTCATATGACATGAATAAATTTACAGGTTGGGAATGCCATGAAGAGTGATGTGAGTTGTGCATCCACTGCCCTGAGAATTCGCTGCTCTATCAAAGAAACCTGCTGGGAGATTCTTCTAGTAGTAATTGTAGCTTATGGGCAGTAAGATTCAATTGTAGTAAATCCCATTCTTCCAAGATGAAGATTGCCTAGAATACGCACCCGACCCTAATTTTTTTCCCATTAAGCATCCCAAACCATTTCTACAAATGCCAATACAAGCATAGCCTTGTTGCAGAGCACAAATTTGAAAAAAAAAACAGGAGGATGAATCTGATTTGATGTGAAGCAGATATACATACCTCAAAATCAAATACCAGTTCCCTGATATACTTCCATGAAATCCAAATGTGGAGACTTGTTCTTTACTTTTCGAGAAATCAGTGTCAACAGAATCGTGCACTACAGTGAACTGGTAAGTCTGGGATGAATCTCTTGAGGCTCCCTTTTGAATGTGAGCATTCCTTGTCAACAACATCAACCCGTTCAACCGTTTCTGCATTTTTGTCGACCATACAGGCTTTTTGCCTTCTTATTTTCATGTAATTCTCTAGAATTTGAATTGCACATGCACTTATGATTGGAATGTCTGGTAGAAGTTATCGATGAAGCTGATGTTAGACATGAATGAATATATCGTTGCTCACTTCTCAGAAACTTCCTTGAGCACACGTAAATCACATGGTGTGATCCTTCGTTAGTGCATGTGTGGATTCCTTAAAGTTAATATGGGATTTAGTGTATTAAGATGATGTGATCCATAAGTCTCATTCAATCCTAGATGTTAAAATACTCGGAGTTGTATTCTGGTAACTAGAAGGGCAGTTGGATGTCTGGGAGTAGAATGTGTGGAATGATTGCCTGAAAACAAGACAATAGAAGTTAAATTACAAAGAATAAATGATGCATGCAACCTTCATAGAGAGGGAGGAAATACAAACATGTTATTAAAAGGGCACAGATCTGGTACAGAATATCTAAAAACCTGCACCTCACAATCACTATTAGATTAAATATAACTGTAATTCTAATGACGTCATAAAAATCCTAAAAATCTAAACACACTAATAATTATGAGTCCATAGATGTGTAGTACTGACATTAAAATTGTCAACATCTCTAAAGAAAAATCCCAACATGCTCATAATAAATAAACAGAGGGATAATTATTGCATAGATATACAAAGCTTTTGGGACTTCAATGAGACAATCATGGCTGATAATTCCATAATCATAAACATACTATTTTTGAATGAAGATAAGCAACACTTAGCACCATACAATGAAAACCTACCATATGCTATCATGACACAAAATGATACTATGATAAAATAAGTTGTAAAAATCCAACCAACCATTGCATAAAAGGCTAGAATGACAATCTTCAAAATGATTAAATTCCATCACAGTCCAGGCAAGAATAAGCGAGCACCAAAGAAGGAAAACGAATTCTCTCTGAGAGTCTGAGATACTAATTTGATGCAACCTAATTACAAGTTTGGTCAAGGAGATTCTTCTTGTAAATAGAACCTTTCAAATTGAATGGGAGACAAAGTAATTCAAGAAATCCAGAATAAATATAGAACTAGTTACCTTGAAGCATTTAAAAGTTCTTTCAAGAATATCCCCACGAGTCGTCTGTGAGATGTGTAGTACTGACGTTAAAATTGTCAACATCTCTAAAGAAAAATCTCAACATGCTCATAAGAACTAAACAAAGGGATAATTATTGCATAGATATACAAAGCTTCTGGGGCTTCAGTCAGACAATCATGGCCTTGAAGATTATAAATCTCTATGGCCTTCAAATAATGAGCACTACTGTTAGAAATCTGAAAGAAAACTACATAGCCTATAGTTTCTAGCTATTTCAGCGCAGAATGTAAAGGTTACAACGAGAAGAAAGATTGCTCGGTTACATGTAAGGATGTTCTTATTCTCTATCGCAGCAAGGGGCTTTCCCCATCTCTTCAGATTACTCCTTCAAAGGTCTTATGGGTATGTCGGATCAAGTTCAGGGAACCTAATAAAATGGATCTTTAGTTCCAGAAAGTATTGCAAGCCGTGAGACCTCCTAGCAAGGGCTTCTCCCCATCTCTTCAGATTGCTCTGGAACGAGCTGGATTTGAAAGATCTTATGGGTTATGATAAGTTCAGGGAACTGAATAATGGGCTTTTAAATTTTCAGTACTAGAAGAAGAAAGAAAGGCCAGAAGAAAGAAAGTGCAAAACAATGAAGAAAGAAAGGGCATTACTTGTTCTTCTTTGATGAGCCAAGTTGAATTTTCTTTAAGGAAAATACTGTGCTGTCCATTGCTGGCGACTGTGTTGTCCATTGCTATGGAGCTACAGGTGGGAGGAGAATTCGAATTCGGAAGTGAAGAAGAAATTGGAAACCGACATTATTTCTGAATCTGTTTGTCGTCGAAGTTGAAAAAACAGGACAAAATTAATTCACCCACTCTTTCGTTGCATTACCGACCATCCACCGCACTGTCCCAGAATTTCGTTGTTTAAGGCTTCGGAGCGATCGTGTACAACATCATGCAGAGATTCATCATATGTGAACAATTTTTGCAACGGCCGATCGAGGTTTCAAGTTGTGCGCCAAAGCGAGTCTGCGGGGACGAAGGGTGGAGGTGGCTGGATAAGTGGTTTTTGCCAACAAATCGAAAACCAGGAACAGGTGTCAGGGGAACAGGTGTCATTCGGAGATTAAATGTGTTGACGATAAAAAAATACATCTCTTTCATAAGAGAAGGCCTATCGGCCTAATAAGAAATT
>JAXQQM020058089.1:0-10407 GCA_034641835.2 Pinus albicaulis | reverse complement strand
CCGCTTTATGATACTATTTTATGTGTTGACAGGTTATCACTCTGCCTTCAAAACTAGTGATGCTGGTCTATGTTGCTGGTTTATTGATATGGTATGATGGTCTTTTTATATTTTGGACATATCACACTCCTCACATGATTAGCGTTTTTCTATGTTCAAGGATTTTGGGTACTTTAATTTGTATTTGGAACAATGGATGTCGGTACTCTATCTGTTGCTTTACTATTCTACATACTGCTATTTCACTTTCTTATAGATGCCTCGGGCATATTTGGATGCTTTCTCGGATTTGTAGATAATCTCCATGTGGACCGTTACTGGGTTTTATATCATGTCCCTGTATGTGACATGGGGTATTTTTCTATCATTGTCTGGGGTGGGACTTCCACTTTTCTGGATGGATATTTGGGTTCCAATCTTCGGATGTGAAAATGTAATGACTTCATGGACTGTTTTACTTCATATAATATATTCAAAACAACGTTTTTTCTCTTGTGAAAAAAAAAATGATTAATGTTTATCACTATGCCTTCAAAACTAGCGATGCTGGTCTATGTTGCTGGTTTATTGATATGGTCTGATGGTCTTTTTATATTTTGGACATATCACACTCCTCACATGATTAGCGTTTTTCTCTGTTCAAAGATTTTGGGTACTTTAATTTGTATTTGGAACAATGGACGTCGGTACTCTATCTGTTGCTTTACTATTCTACATACTGCTATTTCACTTTCTTATAGATGCCTCGGGCATATTTGGATGCTTTCTCGGATTGTCGATAATCTCCATGTGGACCGTTACTGGGTTTTATATCATGTCCCTGTATGTGACATGGGGTATTTTTCTATCATTGTCTGGGGTGGGACTTCCACTTTTCTGGATGGATATTTTGGTTCCAATCTTTAGATGTGAAAATGTAATGACTTCATGGACTGTTTTACTTCATATAATATATTCAAAACAACGTTTTTTCTCTTGTGAAAAAAAAATGATTAATGTTTATCACTCTGCCTTCAAAACTAGCAATGTTGGTCTATGTTGTTGGTTTATTGATATGGTCTGATGGTCTTTTTATATTTTGGACATATCACACTCCTCACATGATTAGCGTTTTTCTCTGTTCAAGGATTTTGGGTACTTTAATTTGTATTTGGAACAATGGAAGTCGGTACTCTATCTGTTGTTTTACTATTCTACATACTCTATTTCACTTTCTTATAAATGCCTCGGGCATATTTGGATGCTTTCTCAGATTTGTCGATAATCTCCATGTGGACCGTTACTGGGTTTTATATCAAGTCCCTGTATGTGACATGGGGTATTTTTCTATCACTATCTGGGGTGGGACTTCCACTTTTATGGATGGATATTTGGGTTCCAATCTTCAGATGTGAAAATGTAATGACTTCATGGACTGTTTTACTTCATATAATATATTCAAAACAACGTTTTTTCTCTTGTGAAAAAAAAATGATTGTTTATAGTCGAAGCGTTGTGGGGTGGTTTATTATATTAATATTTCACGGTCATTGGAACGCCCACAATTCATAACAAATATTGGAGATTTACTGTCCTGTTTTAAAGTTTCAATTTTTTTCTTTAAAATTGAACCCGCTGTCGGTATACTGATGCCTTGTAAGCGTCGGACTTGCGACATCTTAAAAACGCCGGACCACATTTCGTCGGAATTGTGACAGTTTACAAACGTCGGAAGAGCGACGTTAAAAACGTCGGACCACATTTCGTCGGAATTGCGACCGTTTACAAACGTCGGAAGAGCGACGTCCAAAAATTTGGACCACATTTCGTCATAATTGTGACAGTTTACAAACGTCGGAAGAGCAACGTTAACAACGTCGGACCACATTTCGTCGGAAGTGCGACCGTTTACAAACGTTGGAAGCACGACGGTTTGGGAAATGTCGGAAGAGAGACGCTTGTTTGGAAGCGACGGAAAAAGTGTCGGTAGTGCGAAAATTTGTAAATGCGTCGGAAATGCGACGTCATGGAAAACCATGTTTTTCCCATCCTCGAACTGTCGCTCTTGCGACGACTATGTGTTGGAATAGCGACGGAATTGGCCGTCGGAAATTCCACCAAATTTACTAGTGATAGTAGTCAAAACGATAAGGTCCATGGATGGCACAATAAAAATAATATATATATATATATATATATAGAGTGATTGGAGACACAAGCTAGGGTAGTATGAGTGTTTTTCTTACCGATATATCATTATCCTCACAATATATTAGGGGTTTTGATTATGCTCGTTAAGAACATGGTATTTGGGACTTATTACGTGTGGGTATGTTCCACCGATCGTGCTAAAATTCCAATAACCTTCTTATGATAGGGTGATAGGAGGTAATTTTTATTTTATGACATTGATTTATACATTTTTATTCGAGAAAATGTCCACCCTATATCCCCATGTATGTATCCTCAAGAGCCAAAGATGCATTATTAGGGGAATTTATTGATATGGGGAAGTGGTGGAGGCTAGGGAAACATATTATACCTATATTACTTTGCACATTAGGTCTTGTTTCCAATCCACTTTGAATGTTACCTATATGAGGGTATGAAATGTGAAGGTAATTCAGAGCTTCCTTTTCGATTTGTACTGGTTTGCGTCCAAAATGGATTTTATTTTTTCATTCGATTCAATTACATAGCATATGATATTTTAAATATCAATATTGATCATCTACTATATTTGTTTCTAGATATTGTGCCAATAACCCTCATTAATCATGAATTTTATTGGGGAGGGTTAATAATATATGAATACTATTATTAGACTAAGGCAAAGTGTTGACGTTGATGCATCATACCACTAAATGATTGAGGGTATACATTGTTGACTAGACTAATTTTTGAGAGGGATGTGATATCACAAGTTCTATGAGTTAAATGATCCTAATGTAGGCACATGTAGTATAGTACCACTTGAGTGGCACACTATTATGAGGAGGTAAATGATAGTTGTCTAGTGTGTCATATATTTATTTTGGGGGGAATAGTACCCTTGGTTTGGAATGGGAGAATAAACTAGTTAGTGATGGATGGGAATTATGCCACCCAATTTTTGTTTTTAACATGCTATGAGTATGAAATAACTTCTCAAGTGCTAGAATCTATGATGAAAAACTAATTATGTTTACTTTTATGATATGTGTGCCTATGTGTTAGATGTAGCTTGTGTGCGTGGAAGAAATGTTGTTATCGTCCCCATATGACTTAAATTCTCGCATGTGATATGTTGTGATCATAATGGGTGGATCCTTGTAATGGATTCGATCCTTATTTTCTAATATCCCTTGAGGAAAAAAACATGTATGTTCTTCATATGGAGTATATATTTCTTCAAAAGAAATATATACATTGGATATAATTTTTTAAATGATGTCTAATGTAAATTTACAATGTGGTTGTGTAATTGTGTATGGTGATGCATTGTCAATTATATGTGAATGAAAAAAAATTCTTCTTATATATGAATGAACTAAATGAAAATATAAAACATTATTTAGAGTGTTTTCTATGAAATTATTTTGGATCCTAGGAATGTCGCTAAATAAAGCCAATTGGAATGATTGAACCAAACATTTAACTCTTAAATATTTCATGGAAAAGAAAGAGTTATGCACAGGATCAGTGGAATTAAACTACATTATTATAATTTGAAAATAAAGACAAACACAAAGTTTACAAATGTGATACTCAAGGGAATTGGTTAACAAATCAATCACACTATCATATCCATACCAGTTATCGATAAAAATTCCAATTCAAAAGTCATTAGCATGGGCAAGATAAAAAGAAGGGGCAATAATGGACAAAGCTATTGAGGAAATATTCCATGATAAAATCTCACAACATCGACACTTTTAATGTAGAAAAACTATGAATGTTTCATTTGAGTGACACTATAAAATAATTTATTGGATGAAAATATTAGAAACATAATACAAAACCTTATCTAAACTACATACAAGATCAATGAAAAATCTTAAAATAAAGGATTAGGGTTAAAACTTACTTATGTAATGCACATTTCAGAGGTTAGGGATAATGTCCCCTTGTAACTCCCAAATGCATATATGCCACCTTTCCTAGATATTGTTTTATAATGTCAGATCCCTCATACAATGATTTATATTTTATTGAACCTATTAGATCATGAGGTTGTTTTTATAGAAATACAAGATCCTCTTTGTGGAATACGCGACGGTGAAACTTACTCTCAGCTAACTAGTTACAACTCTACTCCAAGGTCATGGGATTGGTTTCATCTTGAGAGCTATATCATGCTTTTGCTCAACCACCACATCTCTACTATGAGTAATATCTTCCTTGCTACTCAAGGCTACACATGTATCAACCTCAAATTTGTAAAGGTTATCGATCCTAACACCAATTCGTTTGACTTGTCTTGAAGAAGAATGCTTGAGGCAAGGCTTCCCTTTGTTGAATACAACATCACGCCCTTTTTCTTCAAGGACTACTAATGATATAAGGTTTTTTTTTCATTCGTGGAACATACATCACATAATTGAATCAAATAAAAAAATACAAATCATTTTGGACAGAGACCGATTCAAATGGAAATGGAAGCTCTAAACTACCTTGGTATTTCATACCATAATATAGGTAACCTTTTATGTTGATTGGAAACAATATCTAATGTGAAAAGTAATATAGGTAGAATGTTTTTCCCCAACCTCCACCACCTCCCCATATCAATAGCTTCCCCTAATAATGCATCCTTGGCTCTTGAGGATACATACATGGGGATATAGGGTGGACATTTTCTCCAAGAACAATGTATAAATCAATGTAATAAAATAAAAACTACCTCATATCACCCTATCATAAGAAGGTAGTTGGAAGTTTAGCATGATCGATAGAACATACCCACACATAATAACTCCCAACTAGCATGCTCTTAATGAGCATAGTCAAAACCCCTAATATATTGTGAGGAGAATGATATACCAGTAAGAAAAACACTCACACTACCCTAGCTTGTGTCTCCAATCACTTTAGATATACTATTTTTATTGTGCCATCCATCACCTTATCGTTTTGATTACTATGGGACAACACCAATATAACATACTAGAAATTGTATATAGCCGCCATCAACATCATTTTATTCCAAATGAAAAAATCTCTATATAGAAATTTTATGTTATTTATACCTAGAAAATTGGAGTGGGGTACTACAACAAAGAAGCTTTTTGATCTATTCTAGTAGGTGAGATTTAATGTAAGGACTTTCATTTGATGGTTTTGTGACATCTTAACTAGGTTGGAATTTACTATATGTAGTACATAGTGATTTTTTTAATCAACTTACTCTAACCATTGGTATTCCTCTTTATCTTTACATGGAGCTTCATCTGATGTTATATCCCATGGGAGTTTATCACCACCAACCCCCACCACCAATTTCAAGCCATCCATAAAATTTCACTCCACTAATCCACCCTACACTAACCCAGATTATAGTAACTTAATTTGTTACATCTTTTATTTCTAGATATACTATTGTTACATCTATTCTGGCTACATATATAGTTTTTTCATCCACAAATTTTGCATCCCCAATAACTACCTTAGATCAAGGTATGAAACTAATGAATGTCTCACATTATGAATGGTCAATATCTATGATTCATTGCTTTAGAAATTGATGGGGATATCATTATTTGATGAAATCCTTATCTATCATATCTTGAGTTTATTTTAGAATTTTTGAAAATTTCATTAATTGATTCTTATAACAATTGTAGGGATGAATTATAGAGAAGCTTGGGTTATGGAGGAGGGAAATGCTCTTGATACTAGTAATCTCATTTATAATGAACTATTTTGTATAGAAATCAAATCATATTTTGTAAGTTTGTTTATTGATAAAATAGTGGAAATGAACTTAAATAAATGGTGTTTTCTTTCTAGTCTCCAAAAAGGTGCACTACTCGTCAATGCAAGAAGACTCAAGTTTCCTTAAGCTTGAAAAAGATTAATATCATACTTAAGTATGCACCTAATTGTGGTGAAGGTGGTACTCTTTAGTGAGTGACCCATTATGCATATTGGCATGAGGTTCCCATTATGTATTTTGGTTGCCACTAGGTGCATTGTGTCTTCCACATGAGTTGCTACTATTTTCCAATTTCGACAAGACGTGTCATTTTTTTATCTTGGGTACAATGTGCTATTCTATAAAAAATATACATTATTATCAATTTTCAAATCAAATACAGGGCTTTGGACATGTATAATAAATTGTTTATAGCTTAATTTTTGAACAAGATTATGTAATTATTCAATTTGCTGTTTATTTTAATTTGATGATAAAACCATAGAGTAGACTAAGCATCATGTTTTATATCCCTTAAACCTTATTGCCTAGATTTAACATGTAAATATTAAGTTTTTGAAATTTACTCACCCCTGTAAGAAATCTACGCTAGTAAATTAGTAAAATACTAGGGAAAAGATCCATATATTCTCCTTTGATTGAGGTAATTTTTATTTTCCAACTCACTCCACTTTTCACACTAGGTTGGAATCGGTCACCTCAATAATAGACCATCTACTTCCACTAATAGTTTTAGGAACAACATAGTTTTCCATAATTTTTTCATTGGATCAAGACAACTTTTTTGGGTATAATTGTAGTCATTTAACATAGTTTTCATCCTCTCATTTTGCACTTCCACTGCAACCTTAGTGATAGTTTTATACACTTTTCTTATAACTAATTACGTTTTTCATTTAAGGTTTTATCTTAGTCTAAGTAGTACTCCTATAAAGAATTCTTCAAATCTTATGTTTGTTGATATTGTATTTTAATGCATTTTTTGAAAAATAATGTAGATAGAGGAAAAGCCTCCTAAGGCTCCTAACAACTTTCTCTTTTACTATTTTTCTTTGTTGCATTAAATATTTATGTCTAAATATACTATGTGTAAAAGCATATCTTACTTTAATAGGCCTTAAACTCACAATATGATATATAGCCCTTTA
This sequence comes from Pinus albicaulis, assembly GCA_034641835.2. Taxonomy (NCBI): domain Eukaryota; kingdom Viridiplantae; phylum Streptophyta; class Pinopsida; order Pinales; family Pinaceae; genus Pinus; species Pinus albicaulis. The sequence continues at coordinate 3,366 of JAXQQM020058089.1, read as the reverse complement.
GAGTCACAATAAGATATATAGCTCATTACTTTAATATCCCTTAGACTCACACTAAAATTCATTGATATATAATTATTACAACAAGACATATTCATTAATATATAAAAATTATCTAATTTATTGTCAATGTTAAAAGAAAAAAAAAAAAAACTCCAAAAAGAATGTGTATTTCCATTATATTTTGATGAATTGTTTTTGGAACCATTGCAATTAATTTAATTTTTTTGTTGGTAAGGAAAATTAGAAAAATAAAATTAGCCTATTTTATTTCTATTAGGCACACTACAATTCACATTCTATTTTGATTTTAATCTACGAGAAGCGTCTCTGTTTTTTGAGATTTTGTATATCAGATAAATGATTGGATAATCAGCGCAAATGCATATTATTTTCCAGCCATGAACATCACAATTTTTGGCATATTGATAATGATCCACATCATATTTGATGGAGAAACATGAGAGGAAGAAAGATAAAAATATTTCTTATAAGAGAAAATTTTGAAAGCTGGGAATAGGAAAAAAAAAAAAAAAAAACAGAAGTTTCTTGCTGAATGTGTTTGATAAAAACGTTACAATTAACATTCTATTTCGAGTAGATTTTTAATTAGCTAATCAAGGAAAATTCATGTGATTTTTAATCTATGAGCATTGGCCTATAGGTAAGTTATCGACATTGGATTGGGCTGTTTAGATTAAGAAATTAGCAAGAAAATTGATAAACAATTTTTATTTTTTTTAAAGCTTGGAATAAAAAGAGAATAGAAAAATAGAATTTTCTTGATGAACATTGTTGATAAAACAGTTATGATGAACATATAATTTCAATTTTAATTCTGCATCTCTTTGTTTTGGGGATTTTGTATTTGCAGAAAATGATTGAATAATCAAAGAAAATGTCGGTTATTTTTGAGTCATGAGAATCAAATTCATTGGTCCGTAAGTTATCCACATTGGATTTAGCTATTTCAATGGAGGAATTGGCAATGATAAACGATCTTGAGAAGCTATCATTTCCTGAGCAGGACGTGAACCTAAAAATTAAGGCTAGCGTGCTAGAAAATCATTCAATTTCAATCGAACTGATCTGAATACAACAGATCTGTGGAATTCTCCCAAGCCTCAGAACTCTGATAGCTCCAGAAATCTTTGATTAAATCTCGGAGAACTTACCTAGGCTACAAATCTGTTTGTTTCATTTCACCATTTACAGTTGTAGACGATCCCCTACCCATGTCACTTGCACTTATGCTGCAAATCCTTCGCAACTTAAATCTCAAAGTTAAGTGCAACTGAAAGGATTAAGCAAGCCACAAAATTTCCAAGAAATCGTTGAAAAACTTCAGCGCAACAAATTCTAAGTGCCTTACTTCCAATAATCTCAAGGAATCTGGTTGTTGAAAATCTGAAAAACGAAAATGAAATAAAAAGCCTATTCTGCCCCTATTCAAAATCTTGAAAAATGAAAATGAAACAAATGGCTCCATCGCGTCCCTATTCAAAACCTGTTGAAATTTTGAAATTCTAAGCCATGTGGAGAGATGTCAAATCCACCATAATCAATGTATGCATGCTTCCAAATGCATGTATACATAACCATGTTTATTGGCTCGTCAGCCCATCACATCGTCGGATGCCCCATAACACGATTATGTATGGTGAATGGCTGCTATCGGGCTCATTAAATGCCCGATAGCAGGCTAGTTATTGCTTGCCGTGCGGGCAGTCCAAACACGCACAAACTTGCAAATTTCGTGGTGGATATGTTCACTAGACTTGAAAATTTCCCGTCTCCAGAGAGACGTGCCGTATTGGGAATGGATGAATTGATTCGACTGCAGCATCCAAGTCGAGTGGCAATTAATATCAAGTTGGTTGGTGGCAGTTCAGTCAAGTCGCGGCGGCCCAAGGATCAACTTGAAAGTTTCCCGTATCCAGAGAGGTGAGCCTTATTTTAGCTGCTATCCACCCATTAATGCTCCTGACGTACCAATGCCATGCTCCATGGTCATGCGAGCCCTCTGGGAATAGCAAGCTAAAATAAGGCTCGCCCTCAATCCCGGCGCTGCAGTGATTTTAATTGTGCGTTCGTGCAAAGGATCAATAATGTCAGAGACTCACATCAAGACGTGATTGATGAGAATGCATACGCAAACGGCGCACTGTGCATCCAGCAAAGTGAATGCCGTACACTGATCACACTTTTTCCTAAAATTCAATCCAAGGCAAACGATCTTAGTTCATTTAGATTACATTATTCTGTTTATGTTGCTTTCATTTATGGGTTTTCCAAATGATTTAACTTTCGAATAAAGTGGATATATTACCATTATTCAGCATCCTAGCCTTTTGGAATCTAAATATCATTTAATAGTTTTTCATTATATATTGATATTAGTCGGTCCTTTTTGAAATCTGAAAAGAATTTTGTGCCTTGGTTTTATAGTTTCAATACTTCATTACGTCTCTATACATACAAGTTTATAGAAAATCTATGGTAAGACTACCTTAAGTGAATGTATGTTTCAACATTATATATTTTTTATAAGTTTTTTTTTCATATTATTTTTTAATGTTTATATATAAATACAAAACATGAAAAATGAAAATAATGTGTATATATTTTATTTTGAATTAAGATTAGGTCGTTATATTGATGGAGAAAATTAAGTCAAATTTTAATGTAACACTTATCCCCAATATTAATCTCAAATTACACATCAATAAATGCTAAAATATTACAGATCTCCTTATTATTATTGTTATTGATCTAATTAAAAATTAAATTTTTTAAATATTTAATATTAAAAATTACAAGTCTCCTTACTTTTAATATTTAATATTACAGTCTCCTTATTATTATTATTCATCTAATTAAATTATTTTAATTTCAATTAATTTTCACTATCAAATATATATATATATATATATATATATATATATATATATATATATAATTGCTATTAAACTAAATTAATTAACATAAATATTTAAATAATTTATTAAGTCTCGTGTTCAGGTAAGAATTATACATTTTTATAACAATTAAAAGTAGAAATATAAAATTTAGATAAAAGAAATATATGTATCTTTTTTTCTAAATTACAAAATATGAATTAACTTAAGTATTTACAAAAACTTATTATCTAATTTAACCAATAAAATATAGTCACCACCAATCCTTAGTTCAAGCTTCATGATCTTGAGGATCTCAATTGGAAACCACCTTTTTGAAAAACTAGAAAAACTATTCAAAACTACCTTGAGCAATCCTAATAATAGATATATATCCATACTTGCATTCAATAAATAAGTTAGCTTCTTGTTAAACCTAATTAAACCAAAAAATTAGGTTTTTTTTGCCTAA